>CANTUT010000321.1:465000-572500 GCA_947687605.1 Reutealis trisperma
TAAAAACTTAAGTTCTATCTATGAACTTCTACTGACCTTGGCCTATTGCTTCTGCCATAACTCAAGCTACAAAATCCAATTTCCATAATTCATTTTGTATTATAAAGTAGAAACAAAGGTTACAGTATATCCAAAAAGCAGCTCATTTGGATCTCTACACTATCCATGGTAACCTACTAAAATTTACTCATATCATGCAGATTAGGTGCTATATGAAGCATATGAAGATTGTATATAATCAATAAAGGATTATTACTCCTAATAGTAGGAGACTTATATTCCATGGCTCCCTGTAGGAAAAGGTAACTCCAAATCTTTGGCTTGAGTAATCAAAAGGAAATATTATGAAAAGGATCTCAAATATTTTTCTTATAAAAGTTCCGGAATCAAGAAACAATATTAATCTTTATGAGTTGACATAATTCCATACTCGTGATTAATATGAAATATAATTTATAATAAAGGAGTTTATTACATGGCAAGTTGTGCATGGAAAGTATAGCATAATAAACGAGTTTATTACATGGCAAGTCATTCTTGAAAAGTATAGCCATATCCACATGGTATTCAATCTTACTTGTGTGGTCATGACACATTGTTATATGTCCATCTTGATTTATAAATATTAATTAATTAACTAGTAGAATTAATGATAAATTAAAAGAGTTTTAATTTATCTAATTCTAATTTTAAACTAGAATTAAAATTTATATTTATTGCCAATATAATGGAAACTTAATGAGTTACATAGAATAGGACAAATATTGAAGATATAAAATGAATTAATAAAGCAGATACTTAATTAAAAAGTACTTATATTTTTTAGGGACTAAATTGAATTACTTAAAAGGCTTCAGGATTGATTTGTAATTTACTATAAATTGACGTTATTGGACAAGGCATGCTCGGCTATAAATACTATGCTTTGGGCAAAACTTAAAACACGACAAAGTACGCCAAAGTTTTGTAATCCCTGAGCCGCCGATTATAATAACTGAGCAATAAAAATAAAAAAAAAAAAATTTCGAGCTAGCACTCGATTTTAGCCACTGAAATTCATCTGCAAAAAAATTATTTTATGTGATTTTTTTAATTTTGTTTGTACGGATTTTTTGTTATTGCTATTGCTCTAAAAACGAACAACAATTTAAAGGGTTAAATTTTAAAATTTACGGTAAGCAACAATTATATGATCTTTATATGAATTATGTTAATTAATTAAGGTGATTTATGTTAAAGAAAATAAAAATTTTAAATTATTCTGCTGTGTATATATATGATGCATGTTTATTTCCTTATAGTGATATTAGAGCTATTCTTAATTAATTAATATAATTATTTATAATTATAAATTCTAATCGTTAAAAATTATATGTTAAAGTTTGGCATTAAAATTTTGGATTGTTAAAAATTAAAGATGCAGAATGTTTTGTATGAATATTTGATACTCATTATTTTATTATTCAAATAATAAAATAAAAAAAAAGTTAAAAAAAAAGGTGTTTTGGTTGCTGCGCATTATATATATATATGTGTGTGTGAAAATCAATAACTTTGAATGCACTATGTATATAAGATTGGCAAATTATATCATGAACCTAGGATCATGATATATCATGAATTCGGAACCATATTAATTATAATTTATATAGTTAAAATACAAAAAAGTCAATCTATACTAAATGGTTAAAAGTATTAAAAGAATTTAAATGTGCTTGATTTGAATCCTGGGCATGAGTATCATTTGTATTATTTCTTTTTTAGTTAATTTTTTATTCCTTTTTCAGTTTTTTTAGTTCATTTTTTCTTTTTTAATTATTCTTTCTTTCTTTTCTTAATTTTTTTATTCCTTTTTCAGTTAATTTTTTTTCTTTTTTAGTTCCTTTTTTTTTTTTAATTATTCTTTGTTTCTTTTCTTTGTTTGGCCTTTTTTAATTGGTTGCAATATTTACAATTAAAATTATATTTATTTTATTTTATTTCTTTAAGAAAAAAATTATATTAATATTTGAGTTTTTTTTATTTGTTTAATTGTTCTAATTAAATTTATATTAATTTTTATAAGAAAAATATTATATTAATGGTAGGATTTTTTATTTAATTCTTATATGATGATTAATTTTAATATCATTAATTTTTTAACGTAATTTTTATTTATAAATGTTAATATTTTTATATATAATTTTTTAAATAGTTTTTAAGGATAATTTAATAAAAAGATAAACATCATATTTATCTTTTTTATAACAATGAATTTTTAAAAATCAAATCTTTTTTTAAATAATAATAAATTCATTGAAAATTCACAGTCAAATATGATTTATATAAAAATTATATTCACCACTTATAAACAATATGTTTATTAAGTATTACTTATAAATTTATTAAATATGCAGTATAAATTCATAATTTGTAAATTATAAATTCATATTACATTTTAAATTATCTGGTTTATTAGATTTAAAGTTTAGATTCATCACATATAATTATCAAATTTATTAGATATAACATTCAGGTTCATCATATATCATATGTAGATTCATTATCTTTTACTATCAGATTCATGATTTAATTATTCTATAATTTAATTTTATTCATTCCTTATATTTATAATTTTCATTTATTCATTCCTCATATTTATAATTTTCATTCTTTAATATTTCACATATAATTATGAAGTTTATTATATTTAAAATTTAGGTTCATCACATATAATTATCATATTCATTAAATATAACGTTTAGGTTTATCATATATAACTATTAGGTTCATTACATAAATCACATACAGATTCATTATCTTTTATTGTCATATTCATAATTTAATTATCCTATGATTTTATTTTATTCATTCCTCATATTTAAATTTTCATTCTTTAATATTTCACATATAATTATGAGGTTTATTAAATTTAAAATTTAAATTCATCACATATAACTATCAAGTTCATTATATATAATGTTTAAGTTTATTATATATAATATGGATATTTATTATCTTTTATTACTAGATTCATGATTATAAATTAATGCTAAATTATCTATTTTTTTTTATTAATCAACAACTAATTCTGTTATCTCGATCAAGTAAAATTCAAAGTAATATAAATAATAAGTTCATTAAGTATTATTTATAAATTTCTAAAATATATAGTGTAGGTTCATCATTTGTAAACTATAAATTTATCAGTTGTACTAGTAAGAAAATAAAATATATTCTTTAAAAATGATGAATTTGTGTTTAATATTTTTTGAACTTATATTTTATAACTGATGAACTTATTCTCTATGATTTATGAATTTTGATAAATTAGTTTATAACCATAAAAAATTTTAAATATTATTTTAATAATATAAATATTACAACAAAATTTTAATACCATAAAAAATAAAAATATTATTTTATAATTAATTTAAATAAATAACAATATATATATATATATATATATATATATATATATATATATATATATATATATATATATATATATTGTTAATTTTATATAAATTTATACAAAGTGATTTGTATTTGATCATTAAATAATTAACTTAAATAAATATGAAATAATATTTTATAACTCTATTAGTTTTTTCAAATTCAACATAAATAAAAAACTAGACTGATAATTTTATAGAAATAAATAAATAATTATTTATAAAAAATTCAACAATTAATATAATTTTTACTTGTAGAAATAAATATAAATTTAATTAGAATAATTAAACAAATAAAAAAAATTTAACTATTAATATAATTTTAATTACAAATATTACAAACAAAAAAAAAGAATAATTAAAAAAGGAAAAAAAACAAAGAATAACTAAAAAAGAAAAAATTTCTTTTGGGACTTGAACTTACAACCTCAAAGGATGAGAGTAAGCTTCATCCATTAACCAACTATACCAACTAATATTATTATTTATTTTATTACGTATATAATAATTAAAGCTTTAGATCCAGATAATGTAAGGTGGACCTGGATTCATGATATAACAACTCCATTTGATGTATATGCACTCAACGATTTAAATTTTTTTTTTCTCTTTTTCCAGCAATTTAAAATTTGTTTATGCACAAAATAAAACAATAAAAGGGCAATAATATTTTTGATTATTTATCGCTTTGATCTAAAATTGTTTTGGATTGTATTAATTTTTATGTTTATAAATAATTAAATCCCAATTAGATTGTGATAGTAATTTAAAGAATTAAAAAGGTAATTAGATTACCTGAAAGAAATTGGATCAATAGTTTGACTATCATTTAATTTTTATGTCCTTTTTTTTTTTTTTTTGCCCTAAAAGGTATAAGACTCCTTAATTAAATTCTAAATTTTGCATCTAAATTCTAATTATATTAGGTAACTTGATTGGGTATTTTTTTTTTTAAAAGTTAAAATCCAAGTCCCACTTAATTTGGGACTTTAGAATTATAATATGATTAAAATTTATATTAATGGGCTGAAAATTCAAATTAATTTTAAATATAATTAAAATTTTTTTTTCATGAATTAATTTAATAAAGTATTATTTTAATTTATTTGCGTTGAAATTTAATGTGATTAAATTTCATAATAAAGTTGACATAAGTATATATTAATTCCTATTAAGAATAGGATAATCAAACTAAAATAAATTTAGTTACATAATATGATTAAATGATTAAATTTATGACATATAATGATTCATAACTTTTATAAATTAATTCTCTCTCTTAAGTTTATGTTTGATGAATGATGGTTGATGGAATGATGGATGATTATGGACTATAAGATCAATGTGATTGGATATGGTTGAATGATTATAATTTTATTTTGAATAAATAAGGCTTGCATGTTTTGTCTTACTCTCGTATCTCAAGGTTGTAAAATTCTCTTTTCATCTAAACTTCCTTTGAATGAAACTTGAGATTTCCCTCTCTTATATAAAAGTAGTTTATTTAAGTAGAATTTTAAATAAGAAGGTTTTATAAACCAAGAAGCGAGCAGAGGAAGGTACCAAATGAAGCTTGAAGGCAATTTGAAGAAATTACCTAGGATTTGATTGCCTAATTTCCTTTTTGGCTCAAGGAACTTAGTTTAGAAAGTCCATAATGATTTATATTATTTGATGGCATAGAAAGTCCATAATGATTTATATTATTTGATGGCATACTTATATATATTATGTATATGATATTTAATCATGTATGTATGCCACGATGAGACTTTACAAAAAATCCCTCATTAAAATAATAAGTCACCAATAATAATTAAAGTAGTCTTCTATTATTGTAACAAGATAATCAAAATTCATTGTCATGCTAACTTATTAAGGTTCCTTCAAGGTTACATAATAACAAATATGTTTGAGCTATGAAATTTGACATATTTTTAAATGATGGGTCCGGCTTAACTAAAATATATAATTTGTTAAGTTTTTCTCAAGGTCATATATTTTTTAAGCAAGGTTGAGATGTACATAAGATGTATATGTACTTATGAATAGTTGATAACTCAACAATCTAGGAGTTACATGTGATGTAATTGATAATAAGTATCTAGCTAATTAATTTAATTTTGATTTGTTGAGTTTTCCTCAAGGTCAAAAGTAAATTAATGGGACACTAACTCACTAGAAAATTTTAATAAAATTTCCCGAATTAATATTGAGGGTTATTGATTCGAGTAAAATAGTTATTGACTTGAGTAAAATCGTGGAAATAAACTTAAATAATCAAAGACCATATTATTTAATTGAAATCACATGAATCGATATTCATTATGTTTTACTTTTATATGATAGGTTGTTTGAAATGGGTTCAAATATTAATTTGTGAAGCATTCTTGAAAAGAACAAACTAACTATACCAAACTTCTTAACATGGGAAAGGAATATAAAAATTGTTCTTAGATCTGAAATGAGCAACCAATGCCAGTTGCACCACTAGATGAAGCTAAACTACCAGTTCATGAAGCTTATGACAAGTATGTAATAGACAATGAAGTTGCTATATGTGTGATGTTAGCCACAATCACTGAAGAGCTTTAAAAGTAACATGAAAAGATGGATGCTCATATATACTATAATTTTTCATCTTAAAGAGCTTTTGACATGCAATCAAGGACTGAAAGATATGAGATATCTAAAGCCTTGTTTAGCTGCAAGATGGTGGAAGGATCATCTGTAAATGCACATTTGTATAAAATGATTAGCTATATTAAAGACTTGTGCCAATTAGGTTTTGTCATGGACCACGAGTTAAGTGTTGACCTGGTCTTGCAATCATTGCCTGCTAGCTCTTTAGGATTTGTTATGAACTTCAATATGAACGAGTTAGATGGGCCTCTAACTAAAATTCTGAATATGGCCATATCTACTGAGTCCAAAATTCTAAAGAATGAAGGACAATTTTTGCTGGTTGAGTGTAACAACCCACATCTACCCTAGGAGTTTTAGTGACAAAATATTTGAATTTATGCTTATTATGATAAATTGTGTGACTGTATGAAAATTCATGTGTGATGTGATTTATGAGTTTGAGGCATGTTAAATTAATTTTAATATGCCTAATATGAATTATAATTGCGAAATAAATGATTTGAATAAAATGCATTAGCATGAAATAATTTATTTTTCATAAAATGAATTTTCATGTAAAAAGGCGATTTTTAAGCATAAAATAATTTTATGAGTATTTTAAAATAATTTTTAAAATAAATATTTTGGGGGAAATATTATAGAAATAATAAGAAAAATATACTTTTTATTTTAATTATAATCAGCCCAAAATTTAAACAAAAAGCCCAAATACCCAAAAGCCCACTACACAAAAATCCTCTTAACCTAGCTCATTACGGGTATTAGTGGAAATTTCACCCAAACCCTAATATATAAACAAAATTTCGGCCCCATTAGTTTAGACGGAAGCCACAATCTGTTATTGCAATATTTTCACAGAAAAATTCTCCCAAAATAATTCTCTCTACCGAAATGTTGAAAACACCTTTCCGTTTCGCGATTTCGTGACTGTAATCGTAAGTTTTTATTCTCTTTCGATTTCTAAACTGTTTTCTATGAAATAAATTATGGGAAAATTATTTTGAACTGTTTGATTACTGATTTCTACAGATTTAATTCTATTTGAGTGAATTTTTGGGAGAAAAAATTTATTTTCTATCGAAAACACGATTCTTTCCGCAAGATTTCTCTAAAGGTGAATTCTATAACTTAAAATCGCAATTTTATTGCATAAACATCATAAGGGGGGGGGGGGGGGGGGGGGGGGGGGGTGGTGATTTGTACTTGTTTGCATTCTAAACTGATTTTTGATTTTTTTTGATAAAAAAATATTGCATGAAATAATATTTCTGCATATTTCTGTGATGACCGAAAAGTTTCGAAAAACAAAGGAATTCAAGGTTTTCGTGTTAGGATTTGGAAATTGGAAAATTTTATTCTTTCATGAATACATGGCTGCTGATTTGTGTGAATCAATGTTCTAATATGATATTTGTTTTGTTCAGATGAAAAATAATGACTTGAATCATGTGTCTGTTTATTGCTGAAATAAATGAAATGCGCGGAAAGCACGGAAACTCATGATTTTTCACCTAAGCCTTTGAACTTGGAATTTTTTTGTATAAACCTTACCTATGGCTGCCGATTCATGAAGGAATGTGTTCTAAACTGATATTTTCAATGATTAAATGAAAAATAATGGTTTAAACAACCTGTTTGCATATTTCTGAAATGACCAAAAAATACCGAAAATAAGAAAACTCATGTTTTGTGCACTATAATGCAAAAGATTGAATTTTTATATATTAATGGCACCAATAGTGGCCAATTCTTATGAATTTAAGTTCTAAAATGATTTTTGTTATGTTTACATGAAAAATCTTGGTTCAAACCATGTTTTTACATATTTCTGAAATAGACGGAAAGCACGAAAAGAAGAAGAATTTGGTTTTCACCTTAAAGATGCATTCGGTCTACATGAACAATTGTGTCCAAATGTTTATAAATTTTATGTGATGTGTCTCGGTGATTGTTGACATGTATGTATGTATAATGGATGATGAAATTACATGTTAGTTGAAGGTATGATCCTAGATAAGCTTAAATGTATTATAGTATACTTAAGGTATACTTAAGGTATCTTAACCTTGTATCTTGGTTAGAATGCAAATGTGATTGAGGAAATTGGAACTAGGAGTTATGAAGAATTGATGATGAACATATGATTATGAGTTCATGAAGTGAAAGGGAATCATAAGAGTTAAGCATGATGTTTGAAGGATTAATTGTTAAGATGACATGTGTGGAAGTGTAAAGTGAACCAAGATAATTGATAAGTGAATTGATATTGAGGTAATGATATTGTGATGACCTTAAAAAGGTATTGATATCATTGCAATGTGTTTTCATGTAAGCCTATAAGGCCTAAGTATGCAAGACCATTAAGTCAATGAGCTATGTGCAAGTGATGAGTATACCTACGTGTGGACTCTAAGTGTATGTGTATGCTATATGTACATGTGGTAGTTATGGGATAGGAGCATCATGAGTAAATAAGTACTAAGTATTAAATCAAATATTATTTTAGTGTTTTAGGAGCTTTAGAAGTGCAAAGGGACTACGTGTAATAAGAGCAAAGGAACCCCAAGGTGAGTAAACTCTATATTCCTGCTTCTAGTGTGAGTAAACACTATGTTCATGCTACAAGTGCAAGTAACATTTTGTTATGTTACAAATATGTGATGACATGCTATGTGAGCCTTTGTAATCTTTGAAACCCAAGTTCTTTCCATTTTTAATTTTATTATATGATTTCTTTGTCAAGCTTGGGTTGCCAAGGGACATTTATTCCAAAACTATTTTGTTTATCCAATTGAGAACTTCTTGTGATTAACACCCTAACTTGTATTCTTTCTGGAACTACACTATCATTGTATCATTGTCTGAAAGCTAAACCACTATTGATATTGAATTACATGTTATTGTTTCTGTATGTGATATTGTTAATTATGTTTACCATTATCTCCAGCTATGGTACCTTTACCCTTTATACAGAAATCCTCGTACCGATGCGAGTAATCATCGGCTATGTGCTTCTCGTACCGATGCTGGTAATCATCAGCTATGTGCTTCTCGTACCGATGCGAGTAATCATCGACTATGTGCTACTCATACCGATGCGAGTAATCATCGGCTATGTGATCCTTGTACCGATGCGAGTAATTATCGGCTATGTGTTTGAGTGATTATGGCAATAGCCTTCACTCTATGTGATATTTGTTCGAGTGATTATGGAAATAGCCTTCACTCTATGTGTTCGAGTGATTATGGTAGTAGCTTTCACTCTACGTGTTATAAGTGTGATTTCTGCAAACTTGCCCAATTGAACCCTTGCTAAATTGCAACCTGATTCATGAGTTATAAACCATGAACTATGTGTATAAGCTATGTGTTTCCTTTCAATAGAATATGTGATAATGTATGTGCCTTTACATTTACTCATTGAGATCATCTATCTCACCCTTTTTCCTTGTGTGGTTCCAGGTGAGCAAATGTGAGGAGGCAAGGTGATGGCTCAAGCATTCTACTTCGCTTGGGGAATACCTTATCCGAGTTATCAATAATACTATGTTTATGAAGTCTTGTCTTTAGATGCTCCAGGAATGTTAATTGATACTTGTAGAGATTTATATTTTTTTCCTTATGGATTTTATATGTAACGATTTACTCTAAGTCTTCCGCAAATTATGGTATTCATCTAAATGTTTTGAATGAGTTATCGTAAGAGGATTGGCAAGATCCTAGGCATGATTTGTTTATATGTAAGTGGGTTCTACGGGCGTGGGTGACCTTATGTCTCCCCATTTCTAGGACCGTTATAGCTCTAAGGTTGGGATGTGACATTGAGACTTCCAAGAAGAAAAGGAAGTCTAAGAAAGGCCTAACCAAAAAGGCCAAGAAAGCCAAAAAGGCCCAACAAGTAGCAAGAATGAAAAATGACAAGCCTAAGGGCATTTGCTTCCATTGTGAAAAGGATGAACATTGAAAGAGGAATTGCAAAGTTTATCTTGAGAGCTTGAAGGACAAGAAGCATGATGATGCTTCAACTTTAGGTATGTTTATCATTGAAATAAACCTTTCTACTTCAAAATTAGATTTTTGGGTATTAGATTTCGAATATGGATCTCATATTTATAATAATATGCAAGATCTAAAGACAAGTAGAAAACTTCGCAAAGGAGAAGTTGACCTACGAGTGGAAAATGGAACAAAAGTTGATGCATTAGCTGCATTACCTAGTGGTTTAGTTTTAGTTTTGAACAATTTTACTATGTTCCTACTTTAACTATGAATATTATTTCCATTTCATGTTTGGACATAGAATGTTTTTCCATTATTATTGAGAATAAAAGTTGTTCTTTCTATCTCAATTGAATATTTATGGAAATGGTAATTTAACAAATGGGATTTATGTTCTCAATTTAGAACAATCAATTTTCAACATAAACAATAAGAGGTTGAAGTTAGATAATATAAAGAAATTGTACCTTTAGCATTATAGACTTGGCCCTATAAATGAGAGATGCATTTCCAAATTTCATAAAGATGGATACTTGGATCAATTTGATTATGAATCATTCAATATCTGCGAATCTTGTTTAATGGGCAAAATGATCAAAACATCTTTTAGTGGAAAAGGTGAAAGATCAGAAAATCTATTAGACATTATATATTATAATGTATGTAGGCAATGTCTATACATGCAAGAGGTGGTTATTCCTACTTCATTTTATTGATGATCATTCACATTATTGTTATGTGTATTTAATACAAATATGAAGCATTTGAAAAGTTCAAAGAAGTCAAGTTAGAAGTAGAGAAACAAACTAGCAAGAGTATTAAAATACTAAGATCTAATCGAGGGGGAGAATACTTGAGCTCTGATTTCCAAAATTATTTAAAGAAAATAGCATTCTCTCTCAATGGACTCATCCACATTCACCACAACATAATGGTGTATCTAAAAGGAGAAATTGCACAGTGTTAGACATGGTGTGCTCTATGATAAATCAAATAGATCTTCCATAATCATTTTAGGGATATACCCTTGAAACATTACCTTTACACTAAATTGCATTCCATCTAAATTGGTCAACAAAACACCATATGAAATATGGAAAGGTCAAAAGCCTAACTTATCTTATATGAAAATGAAGGGTTGTCCAACTTATGTGAAGTGAATAAAATTGGATAAGTTAGAAATGAAGTCTAATAAATGTTTGTTTATGGGATATCCAAAAGAAATAGAAGAATATAATTTTTATCATCCCATTAAAAAAAGGTATTTGTTTCAAAACATGTTGTTCTCTTAGAAAAAGAGTTTATTCTAGAAAGAAACAGTGGGAGCAAGATCAATCTTAAAGATGTTTAAGAATCATGAATAGATAAATCTAATGAGATGGAATCAGAGCTTACACCTCAAGAATTAGAGGTGCAACCAGAAAGTCAAAATACACAAGTAGCATAGAAGTAGTAGGATTCCTCATCCATCTAAGTGATATAATAACTTTCTTGTGGATGAGCACAATAAGGAATCACTAATGGATGATGAGTCTATTAACTATGATGAAAGAATGTTAAGTGTTGACTTTAAGAAATAGCTTGAAGCCATGAAATTTGAAATGGATTCCATGTACACCAATACAGTATGGACTTTGGTAGAGGCACCTGAAGGGATAAATCGATTGGTTGCAAATGGGTCTTTAAAAGAAAGACAGACACAGAAGGTAATATGCATACTTATAAAGCCTGATTGATTGCTAAAGGATATTATAAAAAACAAGATGTTGATTATGATCTAGTAATAGTTACATACCATGACTATGAGGTATGGTACATTGATGTCACAATCACATTCCTTAATGGAAATCTCTAAGAGCAAGTATATATATAAGAGGCCTCACCTAAACACAGGCTTGACCTACTAGATGGGATCAAGATGCTCATTTGGTTTTAGACTAATGGTGGAACTCTCGGGTTCGGATGGGTTGAATTTTTGAAAATATTTTGGGAGTTGCCACCTTAATTTTATTTTAGTTAGGATGAAATTCAAATTGACTCTAATTCATTAATCTTTGATTATTTTACCCAAGGTAAAATCACTAGTCTTTGAAACCAAAGAGGATCCGGGGAATAGTTTTTGGTTTTAATAATCTTGATTTGGCTCCTGAATTTAATTTGGCTTAAAAATTAGTTTCATAAATTACAATTATAAGATAATAATTAAAATGCATGATCATGGCATAATTGTAAATGCATGAGGGATTAAAGAAATAAGGCAAGTGAAGTAAACATCCATAAGTTAAGAAGAGTGTTCTCTCTAATCCTTATAGATAATAGAACCAAATGATCACTCCTTAACTTCAAAATAATCAAACTCAATTACATAACAAGATGATGGGATGCCTTCTCTAGCCCTTATGGGTTCTAGGAAGGCCATAAATTCTCTTACAAAAATATATAAATAATTACATTTTTTTAAAAATGAAAAGGGAAAAGGAAATAGTTTGGATTTGGATTTGTGATTTAGATTTAGATTCCAAACATGCCTATGTACCCTATTGAATGGGATCAAAACTCATGTAGTTTGTTTCACAATTAAGTGGAGAGATTAGGGGTTTTCATATTGATTCGTTTGGTTTGATTAGGTTTGGATGGATGAGAAAAAATGTTATACCTTTGAATGGGTTGGGCAGAGAGTTTTGCCATACCAAAGTTCTGTTTTATTGATACTGGAGTATTGGATTAATTGATGGATTGATTAATTAATTACAATGATTAATTAATTAATTACAATGGATTGATTTCTAAAAAGTGATTAATTAATTAATTAAAAAGATTAATTAATTAATTAATTGAATGATTAGTTTTTAAAAAAATTTAGTTAATTAAAATGATTAACTAATTTTGGTTAAGGTGGAGCAATTAATTAATTAAAATGATTAATTAAATAATTTAAATAGATTGATTAAAGGAAGAACAAGAGAGGAATTAGAGGATAGCTATCAAATCTAATTCAAGGTATATGGAAAAATGAAGGGTTTGAAGCCTATTTATAGGCAAATAAAGGTGGGGGTAGTTTGAGAAGTGGAAAAGTGAAAAGACCAAAAGGGTAGGGTTGATAAGGAGGTGAAAATAGGCCAAAAAATAAAATTTTCAGTGCAAAAGGAGACCAATTGCATATGAGCTACCAACAACTCTTTTTTTTTTCCTTTTAGAGATTGATGTTAGTCTTTGGTTGAAAATTGAGCATCTATATGGAAATGCACTTGAAAGCTAAAATTTTCTTTTAAGGGCATTGTCTCTGAACTCCCACCCACCAATTGGTTTGCAAGACCACCATACTAGCTCAACACACTAAACTTAGCATGAGTTAGGTTGTGGCCACATGATGAAGATGCAAAATTAAGGGTTTACAATTATCCCCTCATTAGAATTGTCTTGTCTGTAAGGTAATTTTGATGATAGTGAATCCCGGAGTTGGAATGGTACAAGGAACCAAAGGAATATCTATGTCAGCACTTGGACATGTTTAGATAAGGGACATGGTCAAAAAGGAAGATGGTAAAAAGATTCACAAGAATGTTTAAGCAATCATTCCTAAACATTTGTAGGTGGAAAATGTGACTCATAAATGAAAGTGAGAAAAGGAACTAAAGAAATATCTAGGTGGTGCTAGATATTTTTAGGTGAATTGGTAGATATGGTTGATTATGATAAAAAGGCGGGGAAAGAAACCAGAGGGACATCTAGAATTGAGAATTTAGATGTTTTTGGGTGGAGAACATGATTGATTCAAAATAAGAGGAATGGGAAAGGAATCATATGGATGTTTAGGTGATCATTTATGGACACTTATGGGTGTATCTTTATGAGACTACACATGTCTTAGAAAGGGACCTTGCTCATTGTAAAGGTTGTCTGAAATAGGAGACCTTGATATGTACAAAGGTTGTCTAGAAATGGAGGTTGTCTAAAAAAATAGGGAACTACTATGTGCAAAGGTTGTTTGGAAGAAGGATCTTGCTCTATGCAAAGGTTGTCTAAAAGGGGAGCCCTTACTTGTGAGGCCTTGCCCCAGCACCGACCCGGTCTACTAGAGGGAATCGGGATGCTTATTCGGGTTTAGATTCAAGATGAAACCCTCAGGTTCAAATTGGTTGATTTTGAAAATGATTTTAAGAGTCGCACCCTAATTTATTTTTAAATGGAAAAATTAAGGACAAACCCAATTGTGACTCCAATTTATTAATTTTAGTTAATTAATTTATCCAATGATAAAATCACTAGCCTTGAATCAAGTTGAGCTCAGGAACTAGGTTTTGGTTAAATAATCATGATTTGGCTCTTAATTTTAATTTGACTTTGAAAAATTAATTTTGTGAATAACATTTATAAGATGATAATTATAAAAAAAATGCATGAACATGGTATGAGTGCAATGAGAAAATTAAAATGAAACATCTACAAATTACATTAATTAAAAAGTGAAGAGGGGATTGATTGAGATTTGGAGTTGAGGTTTGAATTTAGATTTCAAACGTGCCTACATACCCCATTGAATGAGGATCAAAACCCACGTAGTTCGTTCCAAGATTAAGTGGAGGAGTTTAGGAGTTAATTGGATTAATTGATTTGATTTGGATTTGAGAAAAAAAGGCTAACACCTTTACTTTTGGAGGGCAGAGAGTTTTATCGGACCAAGGTTTCATTTTATTAGGATTGGGTGATTGGATTGATTGAGAGATTAATTAATTAATTAATTAAAAAGATTAATTAACTAATTAATATGATGAAAATGATGGATGGATTAATTAATTAAAAAGATTAATTAATTAATTTGGATGAAGGGTGAATTAAAAAAAATAATTAATTTGATTTTAAAGAGTGATTAATTAATTAATTAATTGAGTGATTAAAAAAAAGAGAATTTTAGTTAATTAAAAAGATTAATTAACTTAATTAGGGTGAGGTAATTAATTAATTAAAAGATTAATTAATTAATTAGAGAGTGGTTCAAGGGAGAAGAAGAGAGGAATTAAAGAAGAGCTATCAACTCTAACTCAAGAGGTGTATTGAAATGAGAAAATGGAAGGGCTATTTATAGGAAAAATGAGGTGAAGGTAATTTGAGAAGTGAAAATGTGAAAAGACAATAAATGTTAGGGCTAGAAAGGGTTGGAAATTGGGCAAAAGAGGGTAATTTTGTCATTTTAAGGGGCAAAAAATAAGGACTTGATGTAGATCCTTGCAGAGGGGCATAGATTCACGTTAACTCTGCTCGGATCAGCTTAGAGTTATACAGCCGCCGAGTCTGACTGATGCTGATCTGAGCTGCCTCTGATGCATCACCATATGGTAGCTTAGCTTGCTTTTCCAAGTCTTTCTCTGGTTAGTTTTTAGGTGTCTTGGGTCAGTTTTTGGGTGTCTTAAATAAGTTTTTGAGACTTTTGGGTCAATTTTTGAGAGTTACAGAGCTCAAAAATCTTATCAGTCAGTGTCGATAGACTCAAAATTATTTTTAGAACACTTGGACAGTTAGTTTGAGAAAAGATCCGGTCAGTTTTGAAAAAATATTTTCTGCTATACAAGGTCCGATCAAGGTAGGAAAAGTGTCAATGTCTAAAAAAATTAATTATCCTTGTACAATTGTGACTAATAGTCCATTTTTTGCTTTAGAGGCACTGCCCCTTGACCCCTGTCCACTAATCGACTAGTGGAACTACCATACTAGCTCTGTGTATTGTACTAATCTTAGCAGGTGTCAAGCTGCGGCCGAATGATGAAGGTGCAAAATTAAGGGTTCACATTACTCTATATGTAAATTGTCTAGAAAAGGGACCTTGCTTTATGCAAAGGTTTTTTGAAAAATGGGGACCTTGCTCTATGCAAAATTTGTTGGAAAGGTTGTCTATTGATTAAAAGACATGAATCTTGAAGGCTATCTTAGGATTGTTTGAAAATGAGAATGATCTAACAAATGGAGTATTTGGAGTAGTAAAAGGTTGACATAAATCACCATAATGCTAAGGAGAGGGTAATCATTCTAAATGGTGTCAATTAGATCTAGAAGATATCATTTAGCTTCAAGAAGGCACTGGGCAGCTTTAAAAGATATCGATCAGCTTCAAGAGATGCCAGTCAATTTTGCAAGATGTTGATCAGCTTCGAAGAGGCACTGGTTAGCTTTAAAAGATGTCAGTCAGCTTCAAGGAGGTAACTGTCAATTTTGAAAGATATCGATCAGCTTCAAGGAGTTATTGGTCAGCTTTAAAAGATGTCAATTAGCTTTGAGGAGATATTGGTCAACTTCATAAGATGTCGATTAGCTTGGAGGAGATATTGGTTAGTTTTAGAGAGGCTATTATTTTAGCTTATGCATGATTGTGCATGGCTGTGGATAGTTACTCATGCATAGATGTTGGTGAGCAAATGATGCATGTTTATGTATGCATATTTTAGGACTCATGAACTTTTGTTTAATTTTTATGCCATGGATGATTTATGCTAATACTTGTAATGGATGATGGCATGGATGCAAGATGGTGGATTCACAAGTTTGCTCTATGAATGCAGTTTTTTATATGACTTTTGCATGTATATTTCAGCCACTACATGCATTTGTGGATGAAGAAACTCGACATGGTTGAGAAAATCAACCTGGGTAGATATGATTAGGATTTATTGAGAGCTTGCTTTAGGTTTTTGGGATTCGATAGCCTATGTTTTCTATTTTGGTACTGCTAAGGAGGAGTCATGCCCCACCTTTAAGAGGTTCAATGCTATAGCTTAGCTGCAACCCAGAGGCAGCTCTAGTAATGTCATAGTTCAAAGTTAAGCATTTCTAAATTTTCAGGAGTTTTAGACTTGCCTCGAGATATTGCAAGCCAGATGGTTGTTGATGATTAGGTGAACTTGACCATTATGATCAGGGTGTTCCATAATCCTGATGACTAGGGAGATATGAGGTGGCTGAGGCTTAGAATGAGGGCCTTCATTTTTTGCTTGATAGCCAGATATCTATTTCATAAGTCCTCAGTTGGGATGATGCCATAGTAGCAGGATTGGTATTATAGATGGAGTAAAGTCACTCTGTGATTGGAACTATCTTGATAGAGACATTGATGAGCCTCTATTGCTTTGTTCAGGGTTTAGAGAGATGGACTGTCTCCCTAGTTATTCTTTAGGTGAGAAAAATTTATCTATTCTTACCTTTTCTGTTAAAGGTGTTCTATGGGCTTCTAATTTTAGCTTTTGAATTATTTTGTAAGTGTGATTGATGGATCATTTATAGGTTGTAGCCCCTGCTTTTTAGTATCATATGTGTCTTATTAAGACTTGGTCAAAGATTGGACAAAATGCTTATTGAAGCTTGCCCAAAGGGACATATCTCGACAGTGGTATAGGAACAAATCGTTCATGACCATGGTTTACGGGTATCGAGTGGTCCTAATGAAAATGAGCTAGATTTAGGATGTGCCCCTAGTTGTACCCTTCTTAGAGCCTGTATAGATCATAACCTCTATGGCTAGGGCCATTAGAGGTGGTTGACTAAAGAGTTATTATGCTATTCATTCTGGAATTTCATTTGGGACTATTGAGAGGTATGGTAGATGGTTGATAAAGGTGGTTTTGCCAATTGAGAGACAACGTTAGGTTGCTCTGCTGAGAGAGGCAGAGGGTAACATGACTAAGAAGGGAGAGACCAAGAAAGCTACTAAGAGTTTGATAATATAGGCTACATGGGAAACTCAAATTTTGATGGCGATCATAGAAAATATTGTCATTGTAGTGAGGAGACATAATGACTCTATAGTGGTAATTCAGAGAAGGATTAGTACAGTTAGGGCAAAAAGGGATATTGAAGTTTCTAAACTACAAAGGAGGATTTTAACTATTGTTGTAGGAATCCATTTTTGAGCTACTGCTATATTGAGAAGGATTTATAGGAGTAGTTTCAGAGTTGTTGGTTGTTACACCACAGCCTAGAAGGATGCAACAGTCTTAGGACTTAAGAATCACATAAGGCTACCTAAGCCCATAGAACCCATTAATCTAACCAATTATAAGGTTTTTAATGTGGAAAAAGGGTAAACAAAGTACCATTTATAAGTCTAAACTCAATATCCAATTACCTAAGTAATATCCATAAGTTAATATCAATTCCCATAACAAAATAAATAAACTTCCAACATTTCAAAATGGTTTAAAATAAACCCAATAACCCAAATGATGCATAATGACAATAATCCCAATTAATGGAACAAGACTCGAAGATCTATGAAGCTCTAATTCAAATGATGACTCCAACCCTCAAGAGAAGACACATGGTTCTTAAGGAAAACTTAGTTAGCAAAATCTCTTAGGAAGAAAAAAGAAAAGAAAGGGGGTGAGAATAAGTCTTAATAAGTCAATAATAGTAGCACATACAAAATCAAATAATGGGTTAAGCAAAGGTTTATGATTCCAAGTCAAAATGAATTTATAATATTAATATAAATCAGGGTGTTCAACATGCATTTTGGTTTCATGGATAAATGGTATTTAGACATTTAATAATCAATTCAATTCTTTAGCAAAAGCCATAGAGAGAGGAGATGGTGTGTCTCAAATTGATTAGGGTGGCAGCCTTAGCCTTGCTCACACTACATATATAATAATGTGTAGAGTTAATTAAGCCCCACGACTAGGACAACCCTTCCTAGTTAGGGCTTGGTTTTTTCACCCTACCCACAGGCTTACATGTGCACATGACCAATGTGACCCCCACATTGGAAGGGGACTACTACTTTTACAAAATTAAGTTTAAATATTCACATCATGTTACTATCAAGGCAAGTTCTAAAGAGAAATAGAGAAGAAGATAAGGTGTAAATAAAAAATCAACTTACGATGTTATGGTCAACCGATATAGTGTAAGTTTGGCATAATGAAATGATAAGGAGATAGGAACTTAGAAAATAAAACCATTATCAAACTCACTTCGTAATAATGTCATTAATAATGTCAACACAGGTGCTCACAGACTTACACCTCCTCTACCACATTATCGTCTAACGCTTCGTACCATAATTACTAAGAATCTTATTTTAATAATGATTCTCTCATTGCAATTCAAGCAACATATACAATTCAGGCAAACATCACCATATATATTCACAACAATCACAACATCTATTCAAAGTTTCACATCCCAACTTCAGAGATATGACGGTCCTAGAACATGGGGAGGTATAAAGTCACCCACACCTATAAAATGCTCTCATACATGGTTAAACACTACCTAGAATCATACCAAAATCTCATGCATTAGCTTGAATAACCAATAATAAAAGAAATCCTTAACTAGTGAAAGAATAGTTTAAAAATACTTTGAATACAATCCACAAGAAAAAGAACAATTAAGACTCCAAATTCATCATCAAATGCACAATGTTCCAAAAACAAAACTCCTAGAGCATCTAAGAGCGACTCGCCATATCATAGTATGTAAAATGACTTGGACAAGGAAATCTCCCAAACGGAGTAGATTACTCGAGCTATCACCTTGCCTCCTTGTAATGCTCACCTGAAACTACACAAGAAAAGGGGTGAGATAGATGACCTTAATAAGTAAATAATACAACTTATACGATAAAATATATCCCTTTAGAAGGGTTCATGGTTCAAAGCTTATAATTTATAGTTCATAGTTTATGATTTAACAAGATTCACATAAATCAAACTTATAACTTATAACTTATAGAGTGATGGCTTTTGCCTTATTCACTCAAACTTATAAAGGAAAGGTGGTATCATACCAAATTCCAACTCCTATCTTATAAAGAAGCATGAAGCTGATCAGCCTCTACAGCTAGAACTGGCCCTTCTAGCTAAGGTGGATACTCTACTCTTATCCATCGGGTTAAGACCATCTGCACAGGTTCTGATGATTTGTCGCAACAACATGAGGATTTCTACATATAAGGGTACATAGGTACCATAGCCAGAGCTAATGGCAATCACTTGTAACAATAGCATTGAAGAATGTAAACACGTATATAATAGTAGCAATAGAAGTTTAGCTTATTGAATAAAAGATAACAACAGTGTGGTTCCAAAAAGAAAGTAAGGTAAAGCAACAAACACAAAGGCTTTTTTCTTATTAATGAATGATCAATAATAGTTTTTGACCAATTGTCCTTTGGCAACTCAAGTGTAACAAAGAAATCATATAATCATAATTTATGATAGAAAGGAACTCGGGTTTCAAGAATCTCAAAGATTCACATATCATGATAACTTGTACTTATAACATGAACATAATGTGTACTCACCTTGTGGTTCCTTAGCTCCTAATGCTCATAACGCTTGCACTTCTAACAATCCTCAAACTCTAGCATAACATTACAATTCAAAACTTAGCATTTGGCTGCACATCATGCTATCCTATCCCATAACTACTCCATGCACATATATCATTTCACATATATTGGGAGTTGCACTTAGAAGTGCACTCATCACTTGTACATAACATATTGACTTTTAAATCCTACATACTTTGCCTTTTTAGGCTTACATGAATTCATATAATAGTTCATATCAAGACTTTTCTAAAGCCAAAAATAATAAATCATAATCTTAATACTTGGTACCCTTAATACTTTCTATATATATCAACTTAACAAGTAAACCTTAAAAGAGTCATGCTTGTCTCCTTTGAACTAATTGATACAATCAATCCTCGAGGCAAATTAGGATCAATAATTCATAATAGGACTCAATTCACATGCCACTTAACCATGTACACATATTAGCCAAACATGTCAATTAAGGTTTAGGAAACCCTAGGTAGGCCGAATCACTATAAGATTTTGATATAGTTACTCCTTCAATCATCATGCAATTAAATCATGTACCATTCATATACACATATCAACAATAACTAAAATGCACCTTACAAAATTTATAGGCCTTGGGATCAAAATCCCAACGTAGGTCGAACCATCCTCACCATGGGTTTTTCGTGTTTTTCATACTTTCCAATCATTATAGTAATATGTAAACACATGATTTAAATCAATATTTTTCATGTAAACATAAAAAAATTAGTTTAAAATATTAAAACACACAAATTGCCCCCCTTGATGTATATATGCATGAAAATTCCAACTTTTAGGTTTTTGGGTTCACCTTTGATGGATTTGAGAAGAGAGAGATATGTTCATGGTTGGAAATCAGTTTCTCCCTCCAAAAACAAACTTAGGCTGAATATAATAGAGAAAAATTAGAAAATATATAGTCCCATATAGATTACTTATAATTAGTTTCATAATATTAAAAAATTAACTTGAAAGGAAAGGAAAACTTATAAGAAAGATCACAAAATCACAAAGTTTGTAGGCACCTTGCATTTTTCGATCAAGAGGGATTTTTTTGAGAGAAAATTCTATAAAAATTTGATGGGAAAATAAAATGGAAGCTGCCAATGTACAAGGGGCTGAATATTAAATTGCAATTAGGGTTTTGGTGCAAAATTATAAGATTGCCATTAATGAGCTAGGTTAGGAGAGCTTAAGTGTCTTGGGCTTTTGGTGAGTTGGGCTTTTAATCCAATTTATGGCCTAATTATAATGTACTAAAAATAAAATATTTTGCATCTTATTTTTATTAAAATTTCTTGTAAAATATTTAATTTAAAATATTTTAAAAATGCTCATAAAAATTATTTTATACTTAAAAATCATTTTGCGTATGAAAATTCACTTTGTATGCGTTAAATTAATTTATGCATATGCACTCCACATTAATCACCTATTTCATGTTTATAATTCATATTATGCATATTAGAACTAGTCTCGTATGCTACTTGCTCATAAATCACATAGCACATGAAATTCCATGAAAGCAAACACTTTGTCACAATAGCTTTAAAATGAAGCAATTTGTCACAAAACTCCTAGCAAGGGTATGGGTTGATACAGAAGTGGCTATGCTATGAGGGTGACACTCACCAAAGTTCCTTACCATAGCTCTTATAACAAGTAACAACAACATAATTAACATTTCAGTCACTTTAAATCACTTCAAAGTATTAAGTATATCAAGAGTCAATTTCAATTCTTATACTTATTTAGGTGTCACTAACTAAACTTTAAACTAGATTAAATCAAAGCAAGAATCATAGCATATATTTAGGCATATTACTATCTGTTTATTGTTATTATTGTTATTATTATTATTATTATTATTATATTTTTTTTATAATCATAAACATTCAATTTCTTAACCAATATTGTGATTTCGATTCCAAAATAGGAATTCAATGGAAATATTATTTATAATGTTTATTAAAGATTTTATTTGCAAAATAACAATTCTATAAATTAATAATCAAACATATGAGCAACAATTAATTTAATAATCAAATATAACATATTAAGAAATGGAAAAAAAAAACCATTATAAATCATAACAATGTCAATATTTATACAAAATCAATCAATTAAATAATTTTAGGGCAATGTTTAGAATTTTACCTTAGTGAAAAGATGCAAAAAGTCTATTGAAATCCTTTAAATCAAACAAAATAATAAAAAACATATTTTCAATTTGTTTATTGTTAACAAAATATAAATATTAATTAAAGAAAAGAGGGTTTGAATAAATTTTTACATTGAAATTTGATGAAGAAAGGGAGAGAATAGCAACTATTGATGAAGAGTGAGTGTTTTTTAATATATAAAAGTGGTTGATCAGGTTTAGAATTATATATATATATGTATGGTCAATGCTTTTAGGATTGGACCTACTAACTTCTTGAAAATAAAATTGCAGCTAAAGTTCACGCATGACCTTGTTTTAATGACACGGGTGTGCTGTGTACATGACATGGGCGTGTCATATGGTGTGGTACATAATAGGGGCGTACTATTGTGAGACCTCGCCCAAGCACCTGCCTAATCCACTAGAGGGGATTAGGATACTCATTTGGGTTTAGACTCATGATGGAAACCTCAGGTTCGGATTGGTTGATTTTGAAAATAATTTTGGGAGTTGCCATCCTAATTTATTTTTAAATAAAAAAATTAAGGAAAAACCCATTTTATGACTCCAATTCATTAATTTTGCAATTAACTTACTAGTCTTCAAACTAGGTTGAGCTTGGAAACTAGGTTTTTGGTTTTAAATAATCACGATTTGGCTCTTAAATTTAATTTGACTTTGAAAATTAATTTCATGAATGACAAATATTATATGACAATTATAACATCATGATTAATGCATGAGTATGGTGTAAGTGTAAGGAGAAAATTAAAATAAAACATCCACAAATTACATTAATTAAAAAGGAGAAAGGAGATTGATTGGGGTTTGGATTTGTGGTTTAGATTTAAATTCTAAATGTGCCTAGATATCCCATTGAATAGGGATCAAAACCCATGTAGTTCATTCCACCATTAAGTGGAGGAGTTTAGGAGTTGATTAGATTGATTGATTTGATTTGGGTTTGTGGGTGAGAAGAAAAGGCTAATACCTTTGCTTTTAGAGGGCAGAGAGTTTTACTGGACTGAAGTTCCATTTTATTAGGACCGAGTGATTGGATTGATTGGGGATTAATTAATCAATTAAAGTGATTAATTAACTAATTAATGTGTTGAAAAGGATGGATCGATTAATTAATTGAAATGATTAGTTAATTAATTTGGATGAAGGATGGATTTAAAAAAGGGATTAATTTGAATTTTAAAAAAAAGAAAGATTAATTAATTAATTAAAAAGATTAATTAATTAATTGGGTGATTAATTTAAAAAAGGAGTTCTAGTTAATTAAAAAGATTAATTAACTTGATTAGGGTGAGATAACTAATTAAAAATATTAATTAATTATAATTAATTAATTAAAAAGACTAATTAATTAATTGGAGAGTGGTTGGAGGGAGAAAAAAAGAGGAATTATAGGATAACAACATACTTAAATTCAAGGGGTGAGGTAAAATAAAGAAGTGGACGGGCTATTTATAGGAAAAGAAGGTGATGGTGATTTGGAAAGTGAAAATGTGAAAAGACGTAAAGGGCAGGGCTAGAAATATGTTGAAAAATCATATTGGAGGCATTTTGGAAATTGTAGGAAGAGTGGTGGGGACCACACCATCGAGGGAGCTAGCGGCACCACCAAGCTTTTAGGCGGCATCGCCAGTTTGCTAGACTGCATGTCACCCAGAGGAGCAATGGCGCCACCAGGTGTTCTAGTGGTGTGCTAGCTGGACCTTTTATTATAGCATTCGGGTTAGTTTTTGAGACTTTTGGGTCAATTTTTAAGAGTTTTAGAGTTTAGAAATTTTATCGATCAGTGTCAATAGGCTTGAAATTAATTTTAGAATAGCTGAACAATTAGTCTAAGAGAAAATCCGATCAGTTTTGGGAAAAAACTATCCGGTATAGAAGACTTGGTCAGGGTAGGAAAAGTGTCAGTATTTGAAAATTAAGTATCTTTATACTAATATGACTAAAAGTCCATTTTTTGCTCCGGGGGTGCTACCCCCTTAACCCTTGTCCACTAACCGGCTAGCGGGACTACCATACTAGCTTTGTGTAGCATACTAATCTTAGTAGGTGTCAAGCTACGGCTGGATGATGAGGGTGTAAAATTAAAGATTCACAGTTGCCCCTTCATCAGAATTGTTTTTTCTATAAGGTAATATTAATGATAGTGAACCTAGAAAATGGCATGGTATAAGAAACCAAAGTGATGTCTAGGTTGGTGCTTGGACATTTTTGGGTGAGAGATATAGTTGAAAATGGAAGATGGTAAAAAGAACCATAAGGATGTTTAAGTAATCATTCCTAAACATTTATGGGTGAAAAATGTGGTTGATAAATGGGAGCGAGAAAATAGACCAAAGGGATATCTAGACTGGTGGCTAGACATTTTTGGGTGAATTGATGGATTTGGATAAAAGATGTGGAAAGTGGAACCATATAGATGTCTAGATAATCATTCTAGACATTTATGGGTGAAATTGATAGATTTGGATAAAAGAGATGGAAAAAGGAATCACATTGATGTCTAAGTGATTGTTTCAAAATATTTATGGGTGGAGTTAATGGATTTGGATAAAAAAGATGAAAAAAGAACCACACAGATGACTAGGTGATTAGTAGAAGAAAATTTCAGACAAGATAATTTAGTGAAAGAAAAGCCTCAACCTATGGTGAGTTGACTCTAGAGATTTTGACAAGATTTGGTAAAGGGAGAGCCTTGGCCTAGTTGGTTTAAGAGATTTTGAAAGATTTTGATAGGAGAGCCTTGGCTTATGGCTAGTCGGTTTGAAAGATTTTGAAAAGATTTTGGTAAATGGAGAGCCTCAACCTATAGCGAGTTGGCTCAAGATATTATAAAAAGATTTTGATAAGAGGAGAGCCTCGACCTATGGGAAGTTAGCTCTAGAGATTCTGATAGGATTTTGGTTGCGTCGAAGAAACTTGAGCTTCTAAATATGAGGGGTTTGGCCTTTTGGAAGGCTTAAATGAACTTTGCTGGGATTAAAAGGACTCTGGAAGTCACATTTTGTTGATTAGGTTTGGAAAGGTATTGTTTAGCTCCAAAAAGGCATAGGTTAGCTTTAGAAGGTGTTGGTAAGCTTCGAGGAGATATTTATCACTTTAGGAGATGTCAATAAGGCTATTGGCTCAACTTATGCATGATGGTGCATGACTGCATATAATTGCATGGGTGCTATTGCACAAATGGTACATGTTTATATATTTATGTTTTAGAATTCATGGACCTTTTGTTTGACTTATATGCTATGCATGATTTGTGATGATGCCTGTAATGAATGATTACATAGATGTATGAGGATAGATTCGTGCATTTGCTTTATGAATGCCATTTTTTTTCATGTGACTTTTGCATCAGTGGAGATATGCATTTGTGGACCGAAAAACTCAACAAGGTTGAGGAACTCAACTTGGGTTAGTATTGAATAGTTACCATGGTGGCATTACAAGGAGTTCAAATGGATTGAGATTTTTTTAAGGTTTTACTTTAAGTTTTGGGATCCGATGGCCCACATTTTTTGTTTTGGTACTGCTGAGGAGGAGCTATGCTAATTCTTAAGGAGTTCGGTACTATGGCTTGGCTATGATACAGAGGCAGCTATGGTGGTGCTAGAGCTCAGAGTTTAGCATCTCTTGGATTTTTTAGGAGTTTTTTTAGACTTGTCTCATGGTGTCGCAAGCCAGATGATGGTTTATGATGGTCAGGTGAATTTGACCACTGTGATTGAGAAGTTCCATGATGTTGGTGACTAAGGAGATATGAGGGGGTGAAGACTCAAGATGAGGGCATTAGTTTTTTGTTTGAGAGTCAAATATAAGTTTGTTGATTGGGGTGATGCCAAAGCGGTAGATGAAATAGAGGCATTTTATAGTTAGAGCTATACTGGCAGAGACACTGATGAGTCTTGATTGCTTTGTTTGAGATTTAGAGAGATGAACTGTCTTACCAGTTATTCACTAGGTGAGAAAAATTTATCTATTTTTACCATTTCTGTTAAGGGTGCTTTGTAGGTGTCTATTTTAGGTTTTGAGTTATCTTAGAAGTGTGGCTGATTGGTCATTTTTGGGTGGTGGCCCCTACTTTTCAGTCTGTACTTGCCTTATTGAGACTCGTTCAAAGATCGGATAAGTTAGTTGCTTGCAGCTTGACCCCAGAGGACATATTTTTAACATTGCCAATGGTAAATGATTAGATCTCTTATGATTAGGGGCTATGGGTGTCGAGTGGTTTGCATGTTGGGTTTGGTTTGAATGATCTTCCATTAGGGGATGAGGGTCTTGAGGCAGATGAGGTAGACTTAGGATGTACCCCTAGTTTAAGGCAGACTTAGGATATGCCCCCAGTTTTCTTTTCTCAGAGTCTGTGCAGATCACATCTTTCATTACTAGAGCTATTAGAGTGATTGGCTAGGGAGTCATCATGTTGTTTGTTCTGAAATTTCACTCAGGACCATAGAGAGGTATAATAGGTGGTTGATAAAGGTCGTTTAGCTAGTTGAGAAAGAGTACTAGGTTGCCTTGTTGAGGGGAATAGAGGGTGATGTAGCTGAGGAGGAAGAGACTATAGGAGGAGCCACTAGTAACAAAAGGACCATAGAACAAATGGAGGGGGTGACCTAATCTTTAAAGGAGACTTGGGGATCTACTAAAAGTGAAATACCACAGGTTGTAGTAGTGACTCAAATTATAGTGGCAGTGACAAAGGACATTGTGACTGTAGTGAGATAGGATAACACTATAGTGGTGGTTTAGAGAAGCACTGCTATAATTAGGGCAGAAAAGGGTACTATAGTTTTTGAACTGCAGAGTAGGATTTTTAGGGGTAGTTTTAGAACTACTAGTACTTAAGAGACGGCTTTTGATTCTACTATGGTGAGCAGTTTTGATTCTATTGGTACTTCTACTGTTGCTATAGAAGGAGCTACAAAAACTTAGTGGAGGGTGTGCCCATTTAAGGAGATTGTAGCAGACTTTGATTCTAATGAAGACACGAGAGATTTGTACTTTAGGAGGTAGAGGAGAGCTAGCTAGACCATGACTTCAGACATGACCTTTTTTGCATTTTGTTTAAAATAATTGCACGTTGACAGGACCACACGAAATATAATAAGTTATTGATGACATTGAAAGGGCTATCCTTTTTGTCATAATGATGGGTTTGTATTTTGCAAAATTTGATCACCATTAAATGAGACATCTTTTATTTTTTGCTTTAATTTCTACTTAAGCCGCCCTTTGGTTTTTAACTTAGCAAGCATTCATTTCTTCTTCTTTTTTCTTCTCTCTTTTTTTTTTCTCCTTTTTTTTTTTTGGTTTAGGCAAAAGAATTAAGTGAATGATGTTTAGGCACAGAGAAAATGAGAATGCGATGCAAACAAAATATTTTATATTATGATTTAAATTGCACTCAAGTTAGGTTGCCTATGTATCCCTTACATCACTTTTCTATTTACATCAGTTTTTTATCATTACTCGAGTCAGGATCGCCATACTGGCTTTGTGTAGTGCACTAATCTTAGCAGATGTCAAGCTGTAGCTAGATGATAAGGGTGTAAAATTAAGGGTTCAGAGCTATGAGTGGTGGTTTTCATGGCAAAGGCGTGTTATACATAGTGAAATGCATGGTAGGGCTTGTCATATAGAGACCAAATTCATGGTAAGGACGTGTCATATTACGTGATAGGGCATGTTATGGAAAGTGAAATGTATGGTAGGGCTTTGTTATACCTAAACCAATTCTAACTAAATAAACCTCAAATTTTAGCATAGAATTGCACAACTAAGGTCAAACTAAATTAAATTAGCAATTCAATCATCAAACATAATACAATCCAATCATTAACCTAGAACATTACTAATCAATTAAGTAGGCAACTAGGGTTGAGGGACTTAGGGTATTACATTCTACCCCCCTTAAAATAAAAATTCATCCTCGAATTTTAAAACTATACCCATTCACTCATCACTTATCCATCATTAGTTGTCTTCAAAACCAAAAGTAGATCAGCCTAATTATATCTTCCAATATCATTTATATACATAATTCTTAAACCCATAAAAATAAATTATACTCACAACTCCTAATCATAAAATTTGCAATTACAATCACTTCCTTTGAGTCTCTTTACCATCAATCATTTAAAAACTAAACCTTTCATGTGAATATCAATTAACTTATCAATCAATATTTAATAAGAATATCTACCCATCTCTTATGTTAGTTAATTTCTAATTTCACATCAAATCAATTATAATCTTAAATATTGAAGGGATTAATGGCACCAAAAGTGGAAGCATGGTGGGTGGGGCAAAATTTCAAACATTTCAAAATTTTGCTCCATCACTATGGTAGGTCCATTACCCTTTCAATATGTTCATCAATTGTGTGCAAAACACATACAAGAAGGAAAGAAGAAGAAGAAGTATCATATACCTTTCTCCTTAGTTCCTATTTGTTCTAGCTTCCCAAATGTGAAGCCTCTAGCTTGTTCACACCAAGCTTCGCCAAGCAAGGATCAAGAGTTCTTATTGTTTTGGACTTGCTTCTACTATCACCAAGTCTTGTTTTTCTCAAAAACAAGAAGAGTATATGAAGATGATGAAGGAAAATGAAGAACTCTTTCTTCAAGTTTCCTCTCAAACTCTCTCTCAACTCTTGCATGTAATAGTAGACATATAAGTTAGTGGAAAAATCTATATATGTCACTTACTTATCATATTTTTCCTTTCTCCTTTTGTATTATGTCCTCTCACACCAAGAAATGGTTGTTGAAATAGTGGAGAACAAAGATGAGTTGATTGTCTCATCAATTCATCTTTGTCTCCCATTATTTTAGAGGAAAATACAAAGATGCCCAAAAGAGTTAGTGGGTGATCTCTAACCCCTAAATCCATCATATGGATCAAGTTTATGACCAAGCCTTTATTCATCTACTACCACATCAAATGTGGTTTGGGCTCCCATCAAACGTAAACCCAATTAACTTTAGTCTAAAACTATTTCAATTTAGCTCACTACTTGTATCACATACAAATCATGACTTAATTGAAATAACCCTTTTATGAATTAAACTTCAAGACATGCTAGGGTCTTTGTAAATTTAATTACAAGCTTAATTCAATTATCATTAATAAATTAATTAAACATTTTAATTAATTATTAATGTAATTCTTTATCTATGATTGGGGAATGCTTTATGTTGTGTAACTTACTAGGTTCATGTTCTAATTATCAATGGGATAGAGAAAACTCCTTTTCTCACCTAATGTGAAATCCTCATTTCACACTTAGTCCCATAAGTCATGAGGGATGCCTAGCATAACATATCATGACTACCTAATTAGAAATGAATGTCTGTGAACATATACATGAACATTACATGGACCTTTGATCATAATTATCATGCACTCAAATCCCTCTATTACGGATTCCTAATCTCAGCTAGGGTCATGGATTAGTCAAACCCTATATGCTTTAATCATATGATTTCATCTCTATTCTAGTTCTTGATAAACTCATTTACTATTAGAAACTCTTGTCTAGTGAATCTTATCTACCTTGGCCAAGGACTTGTATATCAAAAACAACTAGATGTCATAGGATTCCTTCCTTATTTACCTAAGTTAATGGATTCTTTCTTGGAGATCACTTAACACTTACCTCAACATATCACCAGTTAAGGCCATAACATGCTATATACCTTTACATGAATAGCCTCAATATGTAAGTAGGAATAAATCCTAAACCCCAATATATTAGGTAATGTATCACCTCAAGTCAAAGGACTATATGCACAATTATGACCTAGATGATGAAAAGTTGACTAATGGTAAAAATCCATGTATTCATCATCTGATGTCACTGTTTAACTCACTCATTTCTATGAGGGTTCACATATTGTCATGACATCACATGTCTGTAGCATGAGACTCACTACCCCCATTACTATATGTATCACATACTTATCATGGATGACAATAGAGGTGATGGTCTTCCGGATTAAAGGTGCCTAGTCAATAATCCTATGACCATGAACAAATTTAAAGTATCTGTACAAGAGTGATCTGTCTCTCATATTCTCAACTCTTTGAGAATAGATCCTCTTATAGAATACTTAAGGAACATATATACATTACAAAAGAAAAAATTCATTTAAAGAACATATATATATTATTGCCGATTAAGGATTTTATTTACATTTACATAATATGTACATTACTCTAGGGCAAACATCACTATCAAATATATCATTTTTGATGTACTTATAAATATCAAAATCAAATATTAACAATTGAATCATAATTTTCATCCCATTAATTATCATACTTTTCATATAAACATGCACTAACAACCTTCTTAATTCTAAATGAACTTAAACACATAATTCCATAACCATAGTCTTTATATAATCATGATTTCTCCATTCTCATACTAAATGTCATTTAACAACTTTACTTACTTATTAACTCATGAACAAATATCTACTACAATCAAAAGCATCTAGTTGTCTATAAGTGATAATTACATTTTAACTTACCTTAAGCATTTCATTACCAAACCATTTTGTATTCATATAGACCTTTTTCATTCATGATATTTAATTAATTCTTCATATTCATATAAAATCTCTAGCCAATACTCATATCTTTTAAAACTATTATTATTACTAATCACCTTAATCACTCTAAAATTTAATTTCCATAGCATTTCCAGAATTACTCTTATAGAATGCATACTAATCATTTATAGTACTAGTTATCCCTTTAATAACTAAACTCGCTCTGGGTCTTGTCTTTGAATAGGACCCTCTTTTCTTAATAGTTTATGGACTTTCTTTTCTTAATAGTTTATGTGCGCATTAAAAGTATATAGCTGTGAGGCCTTGCTCGAGCACTGGTCCAATCCGCTAAAGGGAAACGAAATGCTCATTTGGGAAAGAACTCACGAGGAAGTCCTCAGGCTTATCTTTGATAGGTTTGAAAATTATTTCTTAGAGTCGCCACCTTAATTTATTTTTATTTGGGAAAATAGAAGGAAAAAAACCCATTTAACTCTAATTATTACCCAAAGGAAAAAGATCATTAGCCCCAAAACCAAAGAGGATTCAGGGACTAAGTTTTCGATTTATTTTAACAAAATAAGTTTGGCCAATAAATATAAAAGTGACTTAAAATATATTTCATGAATAATTTAAAATGCATGGACAATTTATAATATACATGATCATTAATTCCACATATCCAATAATAAATAAAAGTAATAGTCCAAAAGAAAGTTAACATTACAAATAAAATTCCAAACATAGGGGATACCTCCTCTAGCCCTTATAGATTCTAGGGAAGTCACATATTCCCCAAACTAATCCTAATAATAAAGCAAAGAAACAAACACAAAAGTAAATGAAGAAGGTGATAGGAGATAGTTGATTAATTTTAATTAGATTCAATGCCTGAACCAAGCATGCCTACGTATCCCTTTGAATGGGAATCAGAACCCATGTAATTTTCCCTTCTTATGAAGGGATTAGTTTAGCCTAGCCACTTTGTCATGTTTTGATTAATTGATTAAAAGAGGGTTGAGTTAATTAATTAATTTAATTGATTATGGAGTTTATTAGCTAGCAACCTAGATGAATCAATTTAATTAACTAACTAAAAGAGGCAAGGAAATTTAGACAAAAGAGAATTAAAGGAAAAGAAGCTTACCTCGGATGATGAGCGACAATTGGCCTCAGACGATGGGTGGCAGAGAGCTTTTGACTTCTAAAGGTTTATTTACTAATAAGTGTTTAATTAACTCCATTTTACCCCTTGTTCTTAATGTATTTTATCCTTAAATTGAGTTTAATTTGTTTGTTTAGTGCCTTTCTAGAGTTCTTTTATATTTTTAGGGGCCATGGATCAATTTATGAAGAAGCTACGAAGCCAATGAGTGAAAACGGGAAATGGATTAAAGCTCAGCTTTGTGACATGGCCTTGTCCCTACCCGTGTCATTAAGGGCCAATTATAATATTTCTAGTATCATTACATGACTTGAGACTCGGCTGTGGTGTGCAGCCATAGCGTCGACATGCCCAGAGACATAGCCGTGTCCTAAACCCAAAATTGCACCTATAAAAAGAAACTAACGCAGAAAATAGAGGGGGAGCTGCCATAGAGTAGAAAACAAAGATTTAATGGTCGGCTAAGCCCTAGAGTCACGGAAGAGGCTTAAAGGCTAGAGATATTGATGATTTAATTGAATTAAAGACCAAGATCTAAGTGGGTGTGAAAGATTAAAGAGAAGATTTCAAAGAACATCTTCAGGATCTGTTTGAGATTTCTTTCTCCTTAATTTTCTGCATCTTTGTTCTTCAATTTTAATATGAACTAATTCTAGTTGTAATGAACCCTAGTTTTGATTATATATATTAAAGGATTTAAACTTTAATCAATTCATCTTTGGTTGTTGATAAATCTTATTATTCCAATTAGCAATTGCTAGATTGTTGATTGGATATGGTTTCTATATTAGACGAGTAGAGATACCTTAATATAGATAGATCACTCATGGGAATAGAGAGTTCATTAAGGTGCTAGAAATAGACCTACAAAACTTCTTTGGATGTTAATCTCTTGTACTTAATGCTACTCCTATTTAATTATAGGATGAGAAGAGATTCCCCTATAATACTTAGGAAGTTAGGAATTTAATCGCTTGAGAAAGGTTTTTATCTAATTTAGTGAGAGTCTAACTCAATCCATTGTTTGATATGCATGAGAAATTAGGGAGAGTTATATCTAGATTAGCTTTGTTAGATTAGCTTTCCCTAGATTATTTCCATCAATATCATTTACTTGTTTTCTTAGGTTAGCTTAATTAATTTAGCTTAGTTTAATCAATCTTCATTTTAATCAACTAGACAATAGTCAAGCGTTAGTACTTATGCACTATCCTGATGGAGATGATACTCATACTCACTACTTTATTACTTGATAACGACCTATGCACTTACAGTTTGTTAGTGTCCATTTCGGCACATCATTTACCAAGCTTAAGTGTTTTTAAGGTTCAAACACATACTAGAAGGTGTGGTTCACAATAGCCAATCCATCCCCAAAATAACATCAAATTCTTATATTTTTGATTTTATCACATCTATTAGTATACATCCACCCTTAATCTCTATTATACACCCTTTGAAAAACTTGTTTACTTTTACTATCTCACCCAAAGGTGTGGTTATTGCTAAGTGTTCATGCAATAACTCTTTAGTTCTACATAATTCATTAGCACAAGAAGGTGACACAAAAGAATGGGTTATCCTTGAAGGAATGATGGAGCCAAACACAGCGGAAGGGAGGCAGTGAGATGAAATCTCAAACATTTTAAAATTTCACTTCACCCAATTTTGGTCCAAAACTCATTCAAGCAATCAATTAATTTATGTGTAAAATACATATGCATATAACAAAGAAGGAAAAGTAATCATATTACCTCTTGTAGGTTCCTTCATTCTTTTACAAAGAGCTTCCCAAGTGTAAAGCCTCTAGATCATCCACACTTAGCTCACCTCTAAGTTTTCTCTTAATTTCTTTGGTGTTCTTGAATCCTCTCTTGGTTGCCCAATTTGATTCAAGATTTCCCTCAAAAATCTTTAGGAAGTTTAAGGTTTCTCTTTGGTTTGTTTTGGATTAAACACATTTTCAATTTGCAAGCAATTGTTCTTTCACAAAGAATAAAGAAGAGAATTGAAGATCTTCTCTCTCAACTTCTCTCTCTAGATAAGCTTCAAACTTGAAAAATGGTATTCCACCAAATTGCAACTTAAAAACTCAAGGTTTTTATATCCTTTAGAAGACTTAACCCTTACGTCTTTGCACTAAAAGACCATTACACCCTTTTAGCTCTTTATTTGGTGGAGGGGCAAAGTTGACTTTGCTTCTTCAAATGGTGAAATGACCATTATATACTTTAGGGGTAAAATGAACATTTCCTTTAGCCAAAAAGGTGTAATTATAATTTTAACCTTAGTAGAAATTTCTCTAACCTCTAAACCCATCATATGAGCATATGAATAGTGAATTTTCTCTGACCCCTAAATTGCCTCTTAACCATATCACATATCGACTTATGCCACATCTTATGTATTAAGGGTTTTCACTAAGCTTAAAATTAAGTCTTTGATTTAGTCTAAATCAATTTTCAATTTAATCTTTCTCATTTGCATCATATACAAATTAAGATTTAATTGAATAGAAACCTTTATAGATTAAACATCAGGACATGCTAGGGTCCTTGTAAATTTAATTACATGTTTAATTATTTCACCACTAATCAATTAATTAAACACTTTAATTTCTTGGAAAGTGATCACTATTGGGTGTGTGACTTTTTAGGTTAATGTCTAATTAGCAATGGGAATGAGAAAATATTTTTCTCTACTAATGTGAAATCCCCACTTCACACTTAGTCCCATAAGTCATGAGTGACAGCTAGCATTCCATGTCACTACTACCTAATTAGAAATGAATGTTTATAGTTGATAACTTTAAATATCACATAGACCATCGATTATAAATCATCATGCACAAGAATCCCTTCATTAAAGATCCTAGTCTTGGCTAGGGTAATGGTTTATGTTAAACCCTAATGTGCATTGATTCTATGTCTTTATCTTGGTTCTAATTCTTGATGAGATTAGATTCCTACTAGAAACTCTTTCTAGTGAATCCGTCTATCCTGGCCAGGAACTTTAGTTATGAAGAATAACCAGATAGCATAAGATCTTAAGCTCGTTTACTCGAGATAATGAATTCTATCTTGACAATCACTTATCTCTATACATAACAAATTAGAACCATCACATGCCATATATCTATACATGAATAGTACATCTATGTAAGCAGTAATAAATTCTAACCACCGATGTATGAGATATAGTATCCCTCAAGTCAAAGGATTATATGCACTATTATGACCTAGATGATAAATAATTCACAAGTAGTAAAACCCCATATTATTATCATCTAATGTTACAGTTTGACTATTCATCCTATGAATATCCATGTGTTTGTATCAATATCACATATCAAGTAGTATGAGACTCACTACCTCTATAATCATCTGTATCACATATTGATTATAGAAAGCAAACAGAAGTGATGGTCTTTCAGAATTAATGATGCCCAGTCATTATCCTATGACCATGAACATATTTAAAATATTTGTACAAGAGTGATCTGTCTCTTATATCCTCAACAGTTAAGAATAAATCCTCTTAGAAATACTTAAAGACTATATTCAATAATATGAAACCCTTTTCACATTATGAATATATCATCATGCCATTGAGAATTAAAATATACTATTACATAACTATTATATGGCTCCTAGGGCATGTACTACTATCAATCTTCCACTTGCACTAGAGCCATTCTGTTTAGTATCAGAAACTTATCTTCTTAAGATGAAGTTTAACTGTTACTAACTTGTGACTTTAGTTAATGGATTAACCAAGTTAATGGTTAATGCTATTTTCTGCAAGGCTAGAATACCCTATTCTAATAGTTGATTTGATAATATCTTAATGCCTTTCAAAATATTCTAGATTTCAGTGTGAGACTTGAGTTCCGTTGCCATAAGTTAAGGCTCCATTATTATCACAGTAGAGAGATACTTATGATGTACTGGAGAAACTCTTAAAATAGTTCATAATTGCTGAATCCAAACTAATTTCTTATTTTGCGACATCCTATGTGGCAAAATTTGGCTTCCATAATAAAGTTCATAATAACAATTTGCTTAGAAATTTTCTAGCAAATTATTTCTTCATTATAGATAACAATAATCCCAATGATAGACTTTCTATCATTTATGTAGTAACATTGTTCATTTGTCAAAATTAAATCTTAAATACTTCTCAAGTACTTTAGAATAATTTTGATTATATTTACAATAATTTAATCCTAGATAGGATTAGAATTTGTTAGTCATACTAACAATATTCTCAATGTCTGGCTTATTATACAACTCTTATATAATTTAGATTTCCTATAGTCATACTATAAGGAATCCATGCCATACTTTCTTTGAGCATCTAGGGAATCAACCCTCAAAAAGTGGATATTGAAATTATAGGAAATAAAACTTTTGGAATTAGCATGTTGAACTTTTTAACATCTTTTCCAAATATTAGCTTAGACATATTTAACATTCTCTTCAATCTATCTGTATAGATTTGAATTAACAAGAATGTAAATATTTATCTGAAGTCTAAATGAAAAAAGTAATGGTCAAACCATTCTACAAATGCAAGTATATTAATATTTCTACAAACCAATGTGTTATCCATGTACAAAACTTGAAAGTGAGGATACTCCCACTATCCTTTTGTACATTAAGGACCCATTTTGAGATGATATAACTCATTAAGGTTTTGCATACTTTGGAATTTTCTTAAGACTCTAAGCGTTTAGATTTATTCCATGACTATGTTTTCTTTTCTAGAGTAAGAAAACTAGTATTGACATCTATATGTCAAGCTCATAATTGTTATGCATTGCTATATCGTATATAGCTATAATAGAACCATCTCATAATTTGCTTCATCATGAATGTATAACTTTTATGCATTCATTATGCATTGCTATATCGTATATAGCTATAATAGAACCATCTCATAATTTGCTTCATCATGAATATACAACTTTTGTGCATTCATATGAAATAAATTATATTTTTCTTAAGATTAGATATTTTACTATCTCATGATTCACTTCATCATGAATATACAACTATTGTGTATTCATATAAAGAAAATTATATCTTATAGAAAAATTAGACATTCTATTAAACCTTTAGCAGCTTATAAGGATAAAACATTTAGTTATTTTTAGACTTTTCATTGGGTTGATCAAATTTACTTTGATCATTTTATTGGATATTATTGGATGACATTCACCCAATCATTCTATCTTTCTTAATATGTCACTTTCTTGAATAAACATTTTATCAAGAAATAACATCTTTGCTAACAACTCTTTGCTATGCAAAAGATAGAAATACTATCCTAAACCACCTTTAGGATATCCAACAAACCTTATTTTAATTAGAATTATCTTCCAATTGTTTAATTTTAGCTTATCAAATAAACTAGATATCTCAATTCAAATTATGAGTAAGAATTTTGATATCTATCCATATCATATCATAATATGAATTAGGATTAGATAGACTTTAGAGAAAATTCTATTTAAGAATATTATGCTATGAATTGTAAATTTCCATAAGGAAATAAACAAAAACTTTTATAATTCATCATCTATTACATCATATCATATACATTGTAATTTATTCTTTTAAGTATACCATCATGTATGGTTTTCCCAAAAAGAATTATGATTATATGCCAATTTTATATTTAAGAAATTCCTAAAAAATTAGTAATTGAGTTCTCCCCACTTCGATCAAATCAAAGGGTTATGATACTCTTTCCCATTTTGTATGGAATATCCTTTAATATTTATTTTAATTTTCATTTTAAATTTCTTGAACATTTCAAAAATTCAAATGAACAATTCATTCTATTCATGTTTTTCCAAATGGGCCAATATCATGTATTTAGGTAAACAAAATGAATTAGGAAAAACTCCCACTAACCATTTCACAAATGGTATGGATGCATCTATATGCATAAATTCTAAAACTTCTTTGATTTATATCCTTTTGTCCAACAAAAGGTGATCTAGTTGTTTTTGCATTAGATACTAGACTTCTGAGTAGAAATAAGTTCATACCCTAATTGGTAGTGACACATGTTATCCAACTAAGTTGTCTTATCTTCAACTAAACAAACTAATCTAAGAAATCATAGTGGTTTTAGATTGGAGTTCTTTATGGCATTATCATAAAAGCACTTGGAGTTGTTTTGTTATTATTAACTTAATAATAATACATAAACCATATAATTCATACTCTTAAGTTTATTACCATAATAAACCATGCAAACATTTTTCTAGTAACAAAATTCACAATTCCTTAAAGTTACAGAATAATGTAGCTTAAGTATGAAATACATACATGATTTACAAAATATGATTTTAAAATCATCATTAAGTACATACAAGACATAGAAAATATGATTTCTAAAATCATTATAAAGTATTCTAAAAGCTCTTTGGAAACAAACACTTTGCCCCTTAGATTTTCAAAATCACTTCATCTAACTCTATGCTTCCGTTGCTTACTTTGATCATGCATATGGCACAGAAACACCTATATATGAATCATAGCAACAGACAAACTATATGAATCATTAGAATATAGTAACAAGAGATAGATTTACCTTCACAAGGTTTATCCTTTTCTTTGTCCTTTAGTATTCACAATACTTAGAACAATTACTTTTCCAATATTCATAACATTGACAATAGAAACATTTTCTTTTGTCAACTATAGCATTATCTATGGACTTATCTCTTGCAATTTCCCTTTTAGGATTTACAATAGAAACTTTTTCTATTACCTTAAAGTGCATTTTGCATCTAATGGAAATTTGGAATGAATTTGAAGAATTAAACTATTTGAAAATTATTATTCATCAAAACATTTAGACTCTCTAGTTGTTTGATGAATTTAATCATCACATGAAAATAATTTCAAATCAAGTTTAATTAAAAATTAATAAGAAATGAAAGAGGGTACTCACAATTCATATTCTTCCATAAAGAATACTAAATAGAGAAATAGAAGAACAATAAATTAAAGATGAAACATTTTCTTCTTTGATTTCTTCTCTCTAATTTCGTACTCTAGTTGAATAGCAAGAATAAGAACAAGAATGAAAAATATGGAGAAGACAAAGAAAAATAACGTTATGAAGATAAAGAAGAAACACTTTCTTCTTTTCTTCCTTTATAATTTCTTTTCCTTTCCTTTTTCAATCTTTTCTTTTCCTATTTCTTTTTTTATAATTTTCTTCATATTTAAACAAAATAACTACCTTAATATCTCATTTTAACCAGTGTATTTATGCTCATCATATAACTCTTGTAGACAATACATAATTATTAAGAGTCTTGTTATGCTCATATGTTGTTTTTGCAACCGTTGACTTATAAAACAATCATATAGTATTAAACTCATCCAATATTTTATTTTCATTGCACTTAGAGTGATATGTTCCTTTGGAGTAGTCTTTTCGCTAAAAGACTAAGAACAAATCAAATTGAATACATACACTATGTACTCAAATGCAAGGACCATAGATTTAGGCCATGTGAGCCTAAAAGAATCAAATATATTTGCAAGAGGATTTGTCAATATCATATTATCATAAATGCAGAAAATAACAAGATTAATAAGTTATGTAATTAAGTAACTACCATAATGATTTGGTCTTTAATCAAAATGGTAATCCTACTAATTTGGCAAATCCTATACTTCCAAATAGGAAACAGAAATCCTATTAGAGTGGATTTCTAGTAGGTGATTGAATTCTTATTAGATTATCACAAATTCCTTAGATACACGTTGTCGTTATTGGAATTTTGATATCTAACAAGTGAACAACACTTGTTCATCATAACTCTTCGTGAGTCTCAATCAGTCTGGTTCCTAGTGTTTCCAACCTCAGATATACATTGTCATTATTGGCCTTTCACATTATTCAAGTCAAACCTATTAGACCAACAAGTATAACGATTTGAACATTATATGTCTTAGATACTCATTATCGTTATTGACATACAATGTATCATATACTCATAACATCACATGCTTTACAATAACTTTAAGAAAACATTCAAACCAAATATGTCATCCTTATATATCCATAACTGATGACATAAGTGTTTAACTTTTCTTAAATTATTATTCTAATAGAGAACCATGACTTGATTTTTTCTTTGGAAGATTTTTGGGTTTTATAGATTAGTCTCACTTTGCACATTATCCATTTTAAACATACATTACATGGATTCATATATATCATACATATATATATCATAAAATTGACAATATACATATAGGTATGATCATGGATTCTATGGATCCATTTTCTAGCCACAAAGAATGGATATGGGATTTAGGTTATACAAATTACAAACATGAAATTACAACCTTTGCATCTGTATGCTCCCACTAGGCATCTTTATGGTTGAACCTCTTCTTGTTCTTGCACCTCCAAATCTCTATATGTACATTAGTAACCTTGGCATTCCAAGGTGAGATAACAAAAACAAAAGAGCTTATAGGCTCAATGGAATTGATATACAACCTAAATGAGTAATTAATATTTAATTACATCCCATTAAATAATAAAATTAATTATTACATGTCCATATTAGAAATCATACATTATGGTTTCTAAATCCATGATCAACCATTCATGCCTCTCAAACAACAACAAACCATATATATACAACAATTGCATTTATAGATATATTGTTCATCATTGGAACATTTCCAAATTTTGGAACATTTTCAAAATATCCATATTGAATGTTTCTATATCTTAAAATCATATTTTATGTCGTAGAAATTTATTTGATTGAAAAATTAGTCCAAAATAATTTTGAAAAAAATTAAAGTTGGGTGGAGACATAGAGCAAATCATGACTACCTTCGCGTTAAAGTTAGGTGGAGACATAGAGCAAATCGCGACTACCTTCGCAGTCGTGACTCAGGTTTCGCAAGTGCGAAATAATAGTTAATGTGCTGAAATGAACACTAACAAACTGTAAGTGCACAGGTCGTTATCAAGTAATGAAGTAGTGAATATGAGTATATTCTCCATGAGGACAGTTTATAAGTACTAGCACAAACTTCAATTATTGTCTAGTGAATAATCAATCAAGGGCAATTAAAATTAAAATTAAAGATACACTAAAACATGAGAAGATTGATAGATATAGACAAGGATAAAGCTATCCAGATATGAATCCCCCTAACCTCTTATGCATGTCAAGAGCAATGGTATGAATCATTCAAACAGTGAATTGAATTGGACTCTCACTAAATTAGATAAAAACCTTTCTCAAGTGATTAAATCCCTAACTTCCTAAGTATTATAGGGGAATCTCTTCTCAACCTATAATCAAATAGGAGCAACATTAAATTCAAGAGATTAACATCCAAAGAAGTATTATAGGTTTATCTCTAGCACCCCAATCAACTCTCTATTCCCATGAATGATCTATCTATATTAGGGTATCTCTACTCATCCAATGTAGAAATAATATCTAATCAACAAATTGGTAATTGCTAATTAGAATAAATATCATAGATCATGGAAATAAAATAATCTAAAGATAAACTGATTCAAAGCAAATTATTCAATTCATATAATTAAGAACTAGGGTTTATCAATATCTAGATAGAAAGTAATTAGTTCATAATAGAATTGGAAGGTGATGAATAAAGAAAGGGATAATAAAGAATCTCCAATCACCTGTGGATGGTGCTGAAGACATCCCCTCTTAAATCCTTGATTTCCACTCCAAATCTATATAAAGATGGATCTTTATCTTGATTTGTACCTACAATCTCTCTAAAATGAAAGTCCTAAACTATTTACAAACCAAGGGAAACTAAAGAATTCCCAGCCTTTCAGCTAAGAATTTCCCTAAGCCTTCCCCCTTTAAAAGCTCTATCTACAATGCTGTCAGATCTTATTTATATTGCTGAAATTTAACTTCACACGGCTGGACACATAGCTAGGGTTCTAGCCGTGCCAATGACAGGGCCAAAGAATGTAACTTCCCATGGGTGAAACCTTAGTTGTGCCTCCACCCATGGGAGGCTATTGGATGAATTTCCATTTTGCTCTTATTAAACGGCTAGAATTCTAGCTGTGTGATCACCCGTGGCTGCCTATATTCTTCCAAAAGTTAGCATTTTAGCTTGGATTCTTCACCATTCTAGGTCACATTTGGTTCATGGCATCATTTGGCACTAGGTTAACTAAAAGAATTCTAGAAAAGCACTAAACAAACAAATCAAACTCAATTTAAGGATAAAATATATTAAGAACAAGGGATAAAATGTAGTCAATTAAGCACTTACTAATAGTCACTGTCGTGATTCTATAAACTAACCTAAATAATGTTTATTCTGATCCATTCGTTCATAGACGCGACATCAAATTTGCGGTCATGACTTTTGATTCACGAGTGCGAATTCTATATCCGACAACACAACATTTGTGCACTAACTCATTTTTAACCAAATCAAAAACCTCCAACATAACATATACAATGGTTTTACATAGAAATTAAGTGGCTTTGATACCAATTGAGGGAATGATGCAGCCAAACACAGTGGAAGAGAGGTGATAAGGTGAAATTGCAAACATTTTAAAATTTCACTTCACCCAATTTTGGTCCAAAACTCGTTCAAGCAATCAATTAATTTGTGTGTAAAACACATACGCATATAAAGAAAAAGGAAGAGCAATCTTATTACCTCTTGTAAGTTCCTTCCTTCTTTTACAAAGAGCTTCTCAAGTGTGAAGCCTTTGGATCATCCATACCTAGTTCACCTCTAAGTTTCTTCTTGATTTCTTTAGTGTTCTTGAATCCTCTCTTGGTTGCCCAATTTGATTCAAGATGTCCCTCAAAAATCTTTATAAAGTTTAAGGTTTCTCTTTGGTTTGTTTGGATTAAACACATTTTTAATTTGAAAGCAATTATTTTTTCATAAAGAACAAAGAAGAGAATTGAAGATCAAAAGAAAACTAAAGAAACATTTTCTTCCTTTTCTTTCTCTCTCAACTTCTCTCTCTAGAAATGCTTTAAACTTGAAAATTGGTATTTCACCAAATTACAACATAAAAACTCAAGGTTTTTATATCCTTTAGAAGACTTAACCCTTAAGTCTTTGCACTAAAGACCATTACATGCTTTTAACTCTTCATTTGGTGGAGAGGCAAAGTTGACTTTGCTTCTTCAAATGGTGAAATGACCATTATATCCTTTAGGGCTAAAATGGACATTTCTTTTAGCAAAAAAGATGTAATTATAATTTTAACCTTAGTAGAAAATTCTCTAACTCCTAAACCCATCATATGGGCTTATGAATAGTGAATTTTCTTTAACGCCTAAATTGCCACTTAACCTATCACATATCGACTTAGGCCACATCCTATATGTTAAGGGTTTTCACTATGTTTAAAATTAAGTCTTTGATTTAGTCCTAATCAATTTTCAATTTAATCTTTCTCATTTGCATCATATACAAATTAAGATTTAATTGAATATAAACCTTCATAGATTAAACATCAGGACATGCTAGGGTCCTTGTAAATTTAATTACGTGTTTAATCATTTTACCACTAATCAATTAATTAAACATTTTAATTAATTATTATGGTAAATCATTTATACTTGGAAAGTGATCACTATTGGGTGTGTTACTTTCTAGGTTCATATTTAATTAGCAATGGGAATGAGAAAACATTTTTCTCTACTAATGTGAAATCCCCACTTCACACTTAGTCTCATAAGTCGTGAGTAATAGCTAGTATTCCGTGTCATGACTACCTAATTAAAAATGAATATTTATAGTTAATAACTTTAAACATCACATGAACCATTGATCATAAATCATCATGCACTAGAATCCCCTCATTAAAGATCCCAATCTCGGCTAGGGTAATGGTTTATGTCAGACCCTAATGTGCCTTGATTCTATGTCTTTATCTCGATTCTAATTCTTAATGAGATTAGATTCCTACTAGAAACTCTTTCTAGTAAATCCATCTATCCTGGCCAGGAGCTTTAGTTATCAAGAATAACCAAATAGCATAGGACCTTAACTTCATTTACTCGAGGTAATGAATTCTATCTTAGTGATCACTTATCTCCATACATAACGAATTAGAACCATCACATGTCATATATCTATACATGAATAGTACATTTATGTAAGCAATAATAAATTCTAACCACCTATGTATGAGATATAGTATCCCTTAAGTTAAAGGATTATATGCACTATTATGAGCTAGATGGTAAACAATTGACAAGTAGTAAAACCCTATATTATTTTCATCTAGTGTCACAGTTTGACTATTCATCCTATGAATATCTACGTGTTTGTATCGACATCACATGTCAAGCAGTATGAGACTCACTGCCTCTATAATCATCCGTATCATATATTGAAAACAAATAGAGGTGATGGTCTTCCAGAATTAATGATGTCCAGTCATTAATCCTATAACCATGAATATATTTAAAATATTTGTACAAGAGCAATCTGTCTCCTATATTCTCAACACTTAAGAATAGATCCTCTTACAAATACTTAAGGACTATATTCAATAATATGAAACCCTTTTCACATTATGAATATATCATCATGCTATTGGGAATTAAAATCTACTATTAAATAACTATTATATGGCTCCCAGGGCATATACTGCTATCAGTCATAAAGTCAAACAAGTTTTCAGCCAAAATAATATCTAAAGAAACCATACCTATCACCTCATTATTAGAAGCCTTAATGTCTTGCTAGTTCAAAGCAAAAACTTGCCCTTTTCCCTTTCCTTCTATAGCTTCAATAGCTCCAGGCATTTGTCCTTAAAACTTGCTCTTATTACCATTCTCATTTGTAAGAGCTAGATTATTAGTTTTACTTATTTGCATTGTGGGTTGGGACACAGGTTGTGTAGCTCTTGGCTCATCATAGTTAGGGCAATCCAAGATGAGATGACCTATTTCACCATAACTAGCACATGCTCCACTCGTTCTCCAGCATACTCCCACATGTTTCTTTCCATAGATGGCATAGTCAGGCAAATTAAGTGCTTGAGGTTTGTTACATCAAGTGTTCATATTTCCAAGAGTTGATGCTATGGATGCACTCACTGTAGGGCAATGATCATTTCAGTTGCCTTGAGGTTTATGTGATGTTTGAGTAGTAGTGTGCCCAAATCTAGCAACTTGAGTAGTAGCTCTCTTGGGTGGATTACGTTAACTCTTACTCTTGAAATTGTGCTTTGCTTTCTCCCTCAAATAGGTCGACCTTCTCTGTTTTATGTCTTGTCTTCATCATCTTAGCTTTATCAACTAACTTAGCCATGGTAGGAAAGTTAGTAACCCCTAAAGCATTGAACAATGGCGTAATTAGTTTACATCCAAAACTTTCGACTCTGCTCATCTTGTTAGGGATGATATGGCAATGTACTTGCTTAAGCACTTGAATTCTAGAGCATAATTAGAAACAAACATCCCTGGCTTCTACTTTAGCCATTCTAACTCATGTGCATAGTTTTGGTGCTTCCTTTCAGTCAAATGTTCATTCAAGAGTTCTTACTTGAATTCAGCCTAAGTGGGCAGGTCATCACCCTACACGTGCTCCTTAATGTTCCTTTGGAACCAATCCTAGATGTCCTTCTTCAGTTGGATACCAACCAGTTCTATCACTTTCTCATCCAAGCATACTAATCATTGTGTCATCTTGTCCAACTCCTCGAGGAATTTTTATAAGTCCTCACCCTCCTCACCTTTGACCTCAGGTTATTTCTTCTTTTTGAACTCATTGATAGAGACACCTTTGTTAGGTAGCATGCATCCCCTAACACACCGAGGTGGTCTTGGTAGCAATGGTGCTTCATCCTCTTCTTGGGGTAAGTTAGGAACAATAGGTGGTGGTGGAGGTTTCTCTTACCTTACTCCTCTAACTTCAACAAGCTCCCTTCGCAAAGTGAGAATATCTAAACATATAGCTTTAACATTATTCGGTTGGCCGGGCCCTTAGTTACCAATAGGTGGTGCTATCTCATCATGTTGGTGTAGCTCTTTATGGAAAGATGCAACATTTGGTACCTAGTTTGGTGTTACACTGTTGCTGCTATCGCCGCCCTTAGCGAGTGGGATGCATTTATAGGTATGAATCCTTAATTTTACACCCTCATCATCCAATTGTAGCTTGACACCTACTAAGATTAGTGTACTACATAGAGCTAGTACGGCGATCCTGCTAGCTGGTTAGTGGGCAAGGGTCAACAGGGCAAGGGGCAACACCCCCAGAGTAAAAAATGGACTTTTAGTCACATTAGTACGAGGATACTTAATTTTTCATACTCTGACACTTTTTTCACCCAGACTGAACCTTCTGTACCAGACAATATTTCTTCCAAAACTGATCAGATTTTCTCTTAGACTGACTATCCAATTATTCTAAAATTAATTTCGAGCCTATTGATGCTGACCGATAAAATTTCTAAACTTTATAACTCCTAAAAACTGACCTGGAAGCCTCAAAAACTGACCAAAAATTTAGTTGGAAAAGCATACCAAGCTGCGTCAGATCTAACGCAGCTTCGCATTAGGGTTGACACGGATTTGTGCTAGCGAAGTGCAGTGGTCACGTCGCTCTGGTGTAGCAGCCACTTTACTTTGACCCAATAGCTGCTTTACTCTTAAGTGGATCCGCATAGAGCTGGCACAGAGTCGCGCCGCCTAGCACAAGCTGTGTCTATTCTGTCCCCTTTGCCTGAATTAGAATGACCAAAATGTCCTTATTCTGACCTTTTTTTTTTAGTATTTTTTAGCCATATCCTTTACATCTTTTCACATTTTTACTTCCTAAATCACCCTCATCTTATTTTCCTATAAATAGCCCTTCCATTTCCTCATTTCAAAACACACTTTGAGTTATAGTTGATAGTTATCCTCTAATTCCTCTATTCTTCTCTCTCCAACCACTCTCTAATTAATTAATTAATCTTTTTAATTAATTAATTATCTCACCCTAACTAAGTTAATTAATCTTTTTAATTAACTTAAACTCTTTTTTAATTAATCACTTAATTAATTAATTAATTAATCACCTTTTTCAAAATCAAATTAATCATTTTTCTTAATCCACCCTCCCTCTAAATTAATTAATTAATCTTTTTAATTAATTAATCCATTCATCTTTTTCATCATATTAATTAGTTAATTAATCATTTTAATTAATTAATTAATCTCCTAATCAATCCATTCACTTAGTCCCGATAAAATGGAACTTTGGTCTAGTAAAATCCTCCGCCCACCAAAAGCAAAGGTATCAACCTTTTTCCTCATTCTCAACACATCCAAACCAAAATCAATTTGATCAACTCCTAAACCCCTCCACTTAATCATCGAATGAACTACGTGAGTTTTGATCCCCATTTATTGGGGTACGTAGGCACATTTGGAATCTAAATCCAGACCTCAAATCCAAATCCCAATCAATCTCCTTTTCTCTTTTTTTTTATTAATGTAATTTATGAACGTTTTATTTTAATTTTTTTTATTGCACTCATACCATGCTCATGCATTAATCATGATATTATAGTTGTCATATAATATTTGTCATTCATGAAATCAATTTTTCAAAAGTCAAATTAAACTTAAGAGTCAAATCATGATTATTTAACTAAAAACCTAGTCCCTGAGCACAACCTAGTTTGAGACTAATGATTTTATCCTTGGGTAAATTAATTAACTAAAATTAATGAATTAGAGTCACAATTGGATTTTTTCCTTAATTTTTTCATTTAAAAATAAATTAAGGTGGCGACTCCCAAAATCATTTTTAAAATTAACCAAATCCAAACCCGAGGATTCTGTCGTGAGTCTAAACCCAAATTAGCATCCCGGTTCCCTCCAGCGAATCGAGCCGGTGCTCAGGCGAGGCCTAACAGATGGTGACTCCAGTAAGGACTAGTTGCCACCTTTTTTTTTTAAATAAATAAAAAGGAAAATAAGAGGATTATTATTTGATTAAGGAAAAATTTTTCCAAAATAATCTCCATTTGGCTCATTAAGTATAATTTGACTTTCATGCATCACTTTGCATAATAAAGGCTCATTGCCTAAACCTTAGCTTTAGGAAAAATTTTGAATGGTGAGTAGCATTGGCTCGACAACTCTCTTTGAGTATGTTAGGAGATAGTGAAACCATTCCACCTTGTGATGAATCCCCAGTTATTTTGGTGGTGTAACGAGCAATTAGTACCGTTGGACCCACGCGAGGTTCTTTGCTACACATATAGTTAGGTATATCAATGCTCTAATGTGACAGGGACCCTTAAACAAACCACCCTTCACCCTTGTGCATGTAGTCACCCTGGTGTTGACTCTAGGTTCTATGTACCGTAATAATAGAGACACCTGTACGTATGCCCATGAAACCTTTTTAGCACACATCATGACAATGCCATGCATACATAACATGAGAAACTTGACAAGGTCAATCCACAAAACCATAAACTGGTGGTCCATTACCGCAAAATACCTCACACACTCACCCTATCAACATGTAAACCCAATGACCGACCATATAGAAGGAATCCTTTTCTTGACACACCTTCTTTTTTTCATAATTCTATATTCTTACCCATTTTTCTATTTTCTATTTTCAAGGTACCAATGGCCAACACCTCTAGCTCTTTCGACCAAGACATAATGAGCACCATTTTCACCAACCTCCTAAAGAAACAAGAGGAGACTTTCCAAGCTGCACACACTACTGCCTTTAAGACCTAAGCTGACACTTTCACCCATGCTCTCAATGCCTAGTCTGCCACTTTCATTAGTGCTCCCAACTCCTAATGCCAATCGATCATCAATAAGGTCAAAGAAATGACTAATGCCATTGTCACTTCCCCTCCTGTTTGTGTTGAGCCTACTTCTACCTAAGCCAAGAGTAGCCATGCCCCTACTTTTACTCCTCTCATTATTAATCTCACAGATAATGGGAAAGCACCTGAAACTCTAACCTCTCCTACTGTGGACTTGAACGCAACCACTCCCTCTCCCACTACAAATCCTTTTCAAAGTGGAGATTTCTTTAGCATTCCCAAAGTTAAGAAATTAATGGAGAAAATTAAGGCTATAGAGAGAACAATCAAGAACATTAAAAGGCATGAGGACATGATAGATGTCAATTCTTTAGCTCTCTTTCCGAATGCATAAGTTCCTCTAAAATTTAAAATGCTGGTCATGGACAAGTTTAATGGCACCATATGTCTTAAAACTCACCTCAAGATGTCTGTGGATGCCATGAGATCCTTTGGTGTGGATGATGAGCTCCGTGCTCAGTTATTCCAATAGTCCTTGACTAGAGCCACTATTAAATGGTTATTAGATCTCGACCATAATCACAAGAAGACTTAGGATGACATATATAATGCATTTGTTAAGTAATACCACTACATCAAGGTGGATGTCACCTGTTGAGATTTGGAAACCACCAAACAAGGGCCAAGAGAATCTTTCACTGTGTTCCTTATAAGGTGGAAAACAAAAGCGGCTTAAATGGTGAATCGTCCATATGAAGTAGAGCAAATTGACATCATCATCAAAAACTTCCTCTCCTAATATTTGGTTCAACTGCAAACATAATACCTTTTTAACTTTAAAGCTCTCATTGTCACTACCACCAAGATTGAGGATTTGATCTAAGCAGGACAAGTTAAGAATCAGTCCTCTAGTTCGAGGTATCACAAGAACATTAACTACACCACCAATACCACCTAAAGAGAGGGGGAGGTAAAGGTTTGTCCTGTCACTAGTGAATGAAGTTAGAAATAAGGAGAACTTTCTCTGAGCTGGGCATGCTCCTTGGTGTTGTTTATAAGAAAACATTAGAGGCTAATCTGGTTAAGCCCTTATAACCATAACCCCCTCTAATTTTGCCTAAGGGTTATAATGCTAATGAGCACTATGACTTTCATCAAGGGCTGAGGCACAAAAATGATGTGTGCAAGGCTCTAAGGCACAAAATTCAAGACCTCATTGACAGAGAAGACATCATTACTCCTAAAACCAAAGCCTAACATTACTATCAATCCTTTTTAAACCACTAGGCTCCTCCAACTGTCTCAAGCCTCACCTGATAACCAGTATCTTGAGAAGAGTGACAACGCTGCTGTTAGATACAATAATGTTCAGCTGAGGTTACTGGAAAATTTGGTAGTGATCTTTAGTATAGGAAGAATTTTTTTTTTTTATTGAGATAACCTAGAATGGCATAGAGTTGGAAAGATATAAGAGTTGCATAGAGATTTCATTAAATATTAATGGTATTAAAAGGTTTATTATTTTAATATGGATAAATTAAATGATTAGGAATGTGAAATATAACAAGATGTAAGTGGAAAATCTAAAGTGAGATGATATTATGAGCTAAATGCATAAAAATTATGAGGCATTAGGTAATTAAGTCATGATAATGATGTATATATTATACAAAAAGATAGTAAGTCTGAAATAGTTATGAGAAGTTTATTTGGGATTGTAAATTAATAGAACGCAAGTTCATTTCGGATATGATATATGTAGGAATGTTTGTTAAGTTTAAATATGTTTTAATTGATAAATGATGGGAGTGTACAGACTATAATGTTAGCAAGTTATTAAACACGAAAATATTTATTGAGGTTATAATAGATTAAGTAATAATTGTTAATATGGAGAGAGAATTATCGAATATCAATTGGAGTTATTAACTTAGAATTATCTATTGGATTCTGATATGACTAATACGATAAATAATGAATGGAAGTGATGATTAAGGTATTAGTATAGGTGTTAATGATAACAAGTATATAAGGAAAATAATTGCTTAGGATTTTATTAGATTGAATGTGAAATTAAAGGTTCTATTACCTTTGTTTAAGGTTAAGGGATACAAAAATTATTAAGGATTATTTTAAGATTTGTTTGAGCAAGAGATTAACATAGGTGTACCTTAAGCTGAAGGTTTATCAATGGGATTTTTGATAGATTGGGAGCATGTGCCTTACTGTATTTGTTATGTTAATTGTAGTCAAATATTGTGTTTGAGTGGCGCAGCAGAAGCATTGCAGAGAAGCTAAGTAAAGTGTGTTGTGCTGTTAGATTTGAAATTTTAAGGATGAATTTTTTTTAAGGGGAGAGAATGTAATAACCCACAACTACCCTAGGAATTTTCATAACAATTTGCTTGACATAGAACTATTAAGATTAAGTATGTGCTTTTATGGAAATTTAAGTGCTATGTGATTGATGAGTATATGACATGTTAAATTAATTTTGACATGCATAATATGGGTTTTTATTGTGAAATAAATAATTTATATGAAGTGCATTAGCAAAAAATAAATTATTTTACATAAAATAAATTTTCATGCAAAAAGGTGATTTTTAAGCATAAAATATTTTTATGAGTATTTTAAAATAATTTTTAAATAAATCTTTTGGGGGAAAATTTTAAAGAAAATAATAAGAAAAATATTTTTATTTTAATCACCTATAATCAACCCAAAATTTATTAAAAAGCCCAAATACCCAAAAGCCCCTTACACCAAAACACTTTTAACCTAACTCATTAAGGGTAATATTGGAAATTGGCCAAAACCCTAAATATATTATATGAATTTCAGTCAACCCTTCATTCCAGCAGCCACCATTCTATTATTTCATTATTTTGACAGAAAAATTCTCTCAAAATTTTTTTTTTACCGAAATTCACAAAATACCTTCAAACTTTGAGATTTTGCAACTATTTCGTAATTTTTTCCTTTCCTTTCAATTTGCTATTTGATTTTTATGAAACTAATCATGGGAAAATCATTTTGAACTGAATATTTACTATTTTTTATTGATTAAATTCAGCCTAGGTGAAAATTCTTAAGAGAGAAACTAATTTTTCTATTGAAAACACCAACCACTCTATGCGATTTCTCTAAGGGTGAATCCTATAACTCAAAATTGAAATTTTCATGCATAAACACTACAAGTGGGGGAATTTCTATATATTTGTGTTCTAAATGGATTTTTGATGTGTTTAAATGAAAAATATCGAATTAAATCATATTTCTGCATATTACAGTAATGAGCGAAAAGTTTCAGAAAATAAGGAAATTCAAGGTTTTCATCCTAGAACTTGAAAGTTGGAAAATTTCATGATTTTATATTGGAATGGCTGTCAATTTATGTATGATAGGATTCTATATTGATATTTATTATGTTTGGATGGGAAATAATTATTTAAATCATGCATTTACATGTTACAGTAATGAATAGAATGCGCAGAAAGCAAGAAAACTCATGATTTTTACTCTACACCTTAAGCTTGGAATTTTCATGCATAAGAAATGCCTATGGCTGGAAATCTATGTTTATTGATGTTCTAAACTGATATTTGTTATGATTGAATGAAAAATTATAGTTTAAATCACATGTTTACATATTGCCATAATGACCGAAAACAAGAAAACTCATAGTTTTTCATCCTTAAAACCTAAAGTTGGAAATTTTCATGTATATGGATCTATATATGTGCCAAGTCCTACATGTTCATGTTCAAAAAATCTTGGTGCAAACCATGTTTCTACATATTACTGTAATAGATGGAAAGTGCAAAAAGCAAGAAAATTTAGGTTTTCTCTTTTATGGAGCATTCAGCTTGCATTGGGATTCTTATCCCAATGTCTATAATTTTTATGCAATGTATTTTAATAATTATTGACAAGTGTGTATGAATGATAAATAGTTAAATTGCATCATTGTAATATCCCAACCCGATATAGGACATATGTACAGTATACGAGTGAAGATACCCATTTAGTATCGTAATACGTGGCCAAATTAAAAATGAATATTTTCAATATTCAAATGATTTGAATATAAACGTTTTAAAATAATAATTTTATATGAAAATATTTTCTTTTATTATTATATTTATATTGATATTCAAAATTATCAAAATTTATAAACTTCCATTTGAATATTGATATTGATATTGATATTTTTATTATTATTATATTGATATTAATAAGCTAAACTTATATTGATATTTGATATATGATTTATAAATATTGTTATATGGGTATTCAAAATAGTAGAAAATTATTTCAAATTTAAAATTGATATTTGAAAGGGTATTGATTTATTATATTATTATGTTAATATTTTTAAGAGAATATTTTATTAAATGAATTATTGATTTATTATTTACTAAATTGATAAAATTTTAAATTAAAGAAATTGAAATTTTATTATAAAATATAGAAAATTTTATAATTAATAGTTGAAGTTATATATTATAATTTTTATATTATAATTAATGGATAATATGATGAAATTAATGAAATTAATATTTTGGTTAAAATTATTGTTTTAGAATTTATATGACAAACATTATTATTATTATTGTTATTATTATTAAAGTTAGTGTGTATATATATATATATATATATATATATATATATATATATATATATATATATAAAGTAAGTAAAGTCGGCAGCCCAAAATTGGGCAGTAGAAAAATAGAACAGAGAAGAAGAAATAGAAGCAGAGGGAAACAGGGAAGCAGAGGCAGAGAGGGCAGAGGGAGAGAGAGAGAGGGAACGCGCACAGGGACTGCACGCCGGATCGCCACCCTCCAGCCACCGCCGACCGACACGCGCCGCACCAGGAGGAAGGACGCCCGTCGCCCCTTCGACCGGTAGAGGCCCGTCGCCTGCAGCCACCGGACGACGGCGCACGCTCCCTCCAAAACTTCGCCGGCCGAAATTTCTAGGCCATTTTTCGATCACTTTTCAATCTCCTTTTTTAACGAAATTGGTATGGTTGAATCCCTTGTGATTCCAGCTTCGATTTGGTATATTGTTTGCTAATTTTAGATAATCTTTTTATTGATCAGAATTCGGCGACATCAATGGTTACTGACGCTGTTTCTACCTATTTTCCAGCGGACTACGGGAAACGAAAGTTATATTTGGACTCCTCACATCACAAGCTAACCGATGATATCTTCGGATCGTAATTTAGTCGTCGTTGGAATTTTTCGGCGACCGAATTCCGGCGACTTCTGAAACCGACAAATTCGGACAGAAGCTCCGGCTCATTAAACCGAGCCATATGGTATAAATCTCGATTTCCAATTATGTATAGATAGTGAATTATGATTTTATTTGTAAGAATTTAGGTAAATAGTTTATGGAATTAAGTGATTAAATGAGATAATTGAATTGAATAAATTGTTATTTATATGATTATGGAGTATTATTGGTGATTAAATGGAAAGATTGAAGTGAAATATTGAGATTAGAATTGATTTAATTGAATTGAATTATTTGGAAGAATGAAGTGAGATGTGGATACTGTATTGATTGAATTGAATTAGTGATTATTAGCTTGATAATAAGGAATAAAATGGGCGGATGGGATTAGTATATTGAAGGTCCGGGTTGGACCATTTGATTGTGATATTGTGGATAATTTAAATTTATGGAAATTGCTTAATCGATTTTACTTGAATAATATGAAGATTGAAATGTGAAATTGAAAGAAAGGAGAATCATTCTTTTAAGTGAGTTATTGGAAAATAATTAGAAAAATGTTAAGTTTAGTAGTAAGTGTAGGTTTAGAATATCTTAACTTTAGTATGCTAAGTTGTGAATAAGATAGAAATGTTAATGACTTAAGCTAAATTAAGTAATGTGATAATGAGGAAGTGATTAATATATGATTAAAATGCATGTGTAGAGTCTAATAACAAGGACAAGGATATTGGGTAAAGTGCGAGAAGCACTAATCGTATCAGAGTCAAATGTACATAGGAGCAAAGGAGTCCATGGTGAGTACTTAATAATATAATATGTTTCCTATTATTTGCTTGAAACTTTATTGCTAAAAGTATGCCAACTCCTTTATAAGTTGAATTGCTCATTGATATTAAACCATATGTTATAATGCTCCTTGATTCATAGCTAAGCTTGAATTGTATATTGAACCTTCTTGATTTCTTGATAAGCTTAAATTGCTTATTGAATATTGAACCTTTAATATGATACTTTCTTGATTATTAAGCCCAAGTGAGTCAAACATTTCTCTATGGCACTTGGCCAAATGAGTCTATATTGTTTTGATCTTATAATATGATCAATGATGAGAACCTAATTGATATTGATATATTATCCATTGAATTATTTCATGAATGGAAAGGAAAAATGTTTTAATGATACTGTGGTAAGCAGAATACCCCTCTGATGTGGGGTAATACATTAGACATTGTGCACAATGGTAATGAACCTGCGGATAGGGTAAAGAGTATCCGAACCCTAGCTGGGAAGGGTTTATGGCCCCCAGTACGTGCGACCCAATCAGTTGTACGTGTGACTGATATGGGAGTGAGCAAGGCGTAAGCCGCCACTCGAATGATAATGATAATGTGGGAAACACACCGTTTCCATAAGGGAAATATTCTACTAAAAATGCAATATTTACTGTATATGGAAAACTATTTTATAAGAGTAACTCGTGACCGGTTTTACTTCTTTGCTATAAAAATATTATCATTAAAGCACCTACCATTTGTTTATTTTATATAGTATTATTTTGTACTCACTGAGCTCTGTCTCATATTTTAGTGGTTTAAACTTTTCAGGTACAGTCAATGAGTTAGCAAAGTAAAAGTCCCAAGCCCATCCTTCGCTTGGAAACTATTTTGATAAGTTTCGGTGTTGTAAGTAGAGCTCCATGGTTATTGAAAGTTATAAGATCTATATGTAACATGAATGGTTATTAAAGGGTTTGGCATTAATATGTTATAGGATGTTTGAATAAGGTGATTTGTATCATAACCGGTATTTTAATGATATATGAACTATTGAACATTGAGTTAATGACATGAAATGAAACTTTAAAGGTTTTACAAGTTATATATATATAAATGATACTATAAGTGGAAATGATAGCAAGTAATGGGTATTAAGGAAATGTGATTAGGCTACAGTCTTGGGATACGGTTCAATGTAATGAATGTCAATTGTTTATGAGTGGAATGGATTCTACGGGTTTTGGTGCCCTTACGGCTACCCATGCCCAAGGTGGGTCGTGACTCAAAAAGGTGGGTCGTGACAATCATGGTTGAAGGAATGACTCTAGACAAGGCTAGAGACAATTTGGTATACTTAAGGTATCTTAGCCTTATGTTGTGATTACAATGTGAATATGATTGGGTAATATGGAAATAGGTTTTATGATGAGTCAATAATGAATTTATGGTCTTGAATTGATGAGGAGATTAATTGAATAAATTGGCATAAGAGATAGGCATGACACTTGAAAGGCTATTAATAAGTTGGCATGTATGGAAGTGTTAAGTGTACTAAGATGATTGTAAAAGTGAATTGATATCAAGATCATGACATTGTGCTTGACTTGAGAAAAGTATTGGTATGATTTATAATGTGTTTTCATGTGAGCCTAGAAAGGCTAAATGGGCAAGACTGTTAAAGTCAACATGTTATGTGCAAGTGATGAGTGCACATCTATGTGCAACTCCAAGTGTATGCAAATGTTATATGTGCATGGGGTAGTTATGGGAGAGGGTATCATGACAATTAAATATATACTAAGCATTGAATTAAATATTATGTTAGAACTTGAGGAGTCCTAGAGGTTCAAGGGCTATGAATATTAGGAGCGAAGGAACCACAAGGTAAGTAAACATTGTATTCATGTTATATGTGCAAGTGATTTTGTAATGGGAATCTTTGAGATTCTTGAAACCCAAGTCTTTTCCTACTTTAAATTATAATTATGTGATTTCTTTGTTAAGCTTGGGTTGCCAATGGACAATTGGTCCAAAGCCATTAATGTTTATTCAATGATACGAAAGACCTTTTGTGATTGTACCTTACCTACTTTCTTTCTGGAACTACACTATTATTGCATCTTTTGTTTAAAAAGTTAAACTGCTATTGTTATTATAATACATGTTATTGTTGCCTTAAGTGCTATTGTTATATGTGAATACCATTAGCTCTAGCTACGGTACCTTAACCCTTTATGCAGAAATCCTTATGCCAATATGGGTAATCATCGGAACCAGTGCACATGGTCTTAACCCAATGGATAGGGGTAGTGTATCCACCTCAGCTAGAAGGGGTGATTCTAGTCATGAAGCTTGATTAGTTTCATGATTTTATAAGTTATGTGTTGAGAGTTGAAATTTGGTATGATGCTACCTCTCCCTCGAGTGAATGAGCTAGCATAGTCATTTACTCTTTATGGGTGATAAGTGTTATAAGTGTGATTTCTGCAAACCTATTATAGTGAAAATCTTGCTAAAGTGAAACTGTGAAACCATGATTTGTAAATTATGAACTATATGTTATACACAATGGGCTTTCTTTGAAAAATGGGATATATGATATCATAAATGCTATATTGTTTACTCATTGAGATCATCAATCTCACCCCTTTCTCTTGTGTGGTTCTAGGTGAGCAAATTTGAGGAGGCAAGGTGATGGCTCAAGCTTTCTACTTCGCTCGGGGAATTCCTTATCCAAGTCTTTAATTATACTATGTTATGAAGAGTTACTAGTAGATGCTCTAGGATTTTATTTTGGGATATTAATCATTAATGATTTATTTTATGTAGAATTTAAATGTTATTTCCTTTATAAGATCTTTTTAAAGTATTTTGTTAAACTATTCTTCCGCATATTGAAGTTTCCTATATTATTTGACATTTAAGTTACTGCATGGGGTTCGATACAATCCTAGGCATGATTTGTATAAGTATAAGTGGGTTCTACCAGCGTGGGTGACCTTATGTCTCTCCATGTTCTAAGACCGTCATGTCTCTAAAATTAGGATGTGACAATAGTATATGCTCAAAGAAGATTCTATCCGATAGAGGCACCATCTTCATAGATGTGGATGGAAGTGAATTCTCCCATCCTGACATCTTAGATGAGCTGAAATGATACATCATTCGAAGATGACATATACATTTCATTTATGGTTTTCATGCATATGAAATTAGAACTACGTGGACCTAATTCTTCCTAAAAGAAATGACTGATAGGAAAGTGATATAAGGGATACGTAGGAAGCCCAACTTGAGTGCAGTCCAAATCATAATGCAAAATATTTTGTTTGCATCGCATTCTTATTTTCTTTATACCTAGTACATCATTCAATTCTTTTGCCTAAACAAAAGATTAAAAAAAAAAAGAAAAGAAAAAAAATAAAGAAAAAAAAAAGGAAAGAATACTCGCTAAGCTGAAAACCCTAAAGGGCAGCTTAGGCAAAAATTAGAGCAAAAATAAAAGATGTCTCATTTAATTGTGATCAAATTTTACAAAATACAAACCCATCATTTTGACATAAAGGATAACCCTTTCAATGTCCTCTATAGCTTATCCTATTTCGTGTAATCCTATCAACCTTCAATTATTTTGGATAAAAAGTAAAAAAAGGTCTAGCTAGTCCTCATCTACCTCCTGAGGTGCGCATCTCCGTGTCCTTGTCATAATCAAAGTTTGCCATAATCTCTTCAAATGGGCACACCCCTCCTCTAGATCTCTGTAGATTCCTCTATCATAATAGTAGAAGTACTAATATAATCAGAATTACTCACTTTCTTGAGTATCAATAGTCCTGAAACTACTCTAAAAAATCATCCTCTATAGTTTAGAAACTGCAATATCCCTTTTTGCCCTAACTATAGCATTCATTCTCTAAACTATTCCTATAGTATCATCTTGTCTCACTGCAGTCACAGTGTTCTTTGTTACCATCACTGTAGTTTGAGTCACTACTGCAACCTATGGTGTTGCATTCCCAGTAGATCCCCGAGTCTTCAAAGATCGAGTCACCCCCTATGTTTGTGCTGTAGTCCTCTTGCTACTAGTAGCTCCTCCTAGAGTCTCTCTTTCTTTAGTTGTGTCACCCTCTATTCCCCTTAGTAGGGTAACCTGGTACTTTTTCTCAATAGGCAAAACTACCTTTATCAACCACCTATCATACCTCTATGTGGTTCCAATGAAATCCCAAAATGAACAACATGATAACTCCTTAGCCAGCCACCCTTGATAGCTTTGGCAATGAGAGCTATGATTTGCACAAATTTCAAGAAAGGAAAATTAGAGGCACATCCTAATTCTACCTCACATGCCTCAAGACCCTTATCTTTTAGTGGAAGGTCATTCAAATCAAACCCAATAAGCAAACCACTTGACACTCATGGCCCCCAGTCATGAGAGATCTAATCCTTTACCATTGACAGTGTTAAAAATATGTCGTACGAGGGCAAGCTACAAGCAACCATCTTATCTGATTTTGATGAAGTCTCAATAAGACATGTGCGTACTGAAAAGTAGGGGCTACCACCCAAAAATGATCCATCAGCAACACTTACAAAACAACCCAAAACCTAAAATAGACACCCATAAAGCACCCCCAATAGAGAGGGTAAGAATATACAAATTTTTTCTTACCTGGTGAATAACTGGCAAGAAAGTTCATCTCTTATCAGTGTCTTCGCCAACATGGCTCTAACAAACTCGTATCCAAGTCTCAAACAGAAAACTAAGGCCTTCATCTTGAGTATCTACCCACTCATATCTACTTAGTAACTGGGATCATGGAACTTCTTAATTACAGCGATAAAATGCACTTGACCATCACCAACCACCATTTGGCCTGCACCATCCTGAGGCGAGTCTAAAAAAAACTCTTGAAAAAATTTTGAAAATGCCAAACTTTAAACTTTGGCACCACCAGAGTTACTTCTGAGTCATAGCCAAGCCATAGCATTGAACTTCCTACAGATGGGACACAACTCCTCTTTTGTAGCACCAAAATAGAAAAGATGGGCCACCAGATCCCAAAACTTGAAGTAAGCCATCTAAAAAATCTCAATCTACTCAAATTCCTTATAATGTGACCATGGTAACTATTCCATACCAACCCAAGTTAAGTCCCTCAACCTTGTCAAGTTTTTTAGTCCACAAATACATATCTCCGCAGGACATAAAAATCATCTGAAAAAAATTACATTCACAAAGCAAATGTGTAAATCCACCCTTATGCATCCATGATAGGCATCATCACAAATCATGCATGGCATAGAAGTCAAGCAAAGAGTCCATGAATTTTGAAATATGCATATATAAACATGCATCATCTATGCAGTCATCTGTAATCATGCACCATTATGCATAAGTTGGCCAATAACCTCACCAACATATCCTAAAGCTAACCAGTACTTCCCCAAAGCTAATCGATACCTCCTAAAGTTGAGTAATGTCTCTTTGAAGCTAAATGATACCTTTCTAGATCTAATTAATGAAGTGTGACTTTCAGAATCCCTTTATTCCTAGCAAAGTTCCTTTGAGCCTTCCGAAAATCCCAACCCCTCACATTAAGAAGCACAAATTTCTTTGGTGCAACCAAAATCTTATCAGAATCTTTTGAGTCAACTCACCATAGGCTGAGGCTCTTCATTTTCTAAAATCTTCTTAGAAACTATAGAGCCAACTCGCCAAAGGCCGAGGCTCTCCTCTTACCAAGATCTTTTAGAATCTCTTGAGTCGACTCGTCATAAGCCGAGGCTCTTCCTTTTCCAAAATCTTTTCAGAATCTCTTGAGCTGACTTGCCATAAGCCGAGACTCTTCTTTTACCAATATCTTTTTAGAATCTGTCGAGTATACTCACTATAGGCTGAGGCTCTCCTCTTATCAAAATCTTTTCAAAATCTATTGAGCCGACTCGCTATAAGCTGAGGCTCTCCTCTTATCAAAATCTTGTTAGAATCTCGCAAGCTAACTTGCCATAGGTCAAGGCTCTCCTTTCACTAAATTATCTTGTCCAAAATCATCTTCCACCTATAAGTGTCTAAAAACTATCACCTAGACATCCATATGGTTCTTTTTTCTACCTCATTTATCAAACTCCATCAACTCCACCCATAAATGTCTAGAAATAATCACTTAGACATCAATATGTTGCCTTTTTTCCATCTCTTTTATCCAAATCAATCAATTTCACCCATAAATGTTTAGAAACGATCACTTAGACATCTATATGGTTTCACTTTCCACATATTTTACCTAAATCCATCAATTCACCCAAAAATATCTAACTACCCGCTTAGATATCCCTTTGGTCTAATTTCTCACTTCTACTTATCAGCCACATTTTCCACCCATAAATATTTAGAAATGATTTCTTAAACATCCCTATGGTTCCTTTTACCATCTTCCTTCTTCAACCATGCCTCTCACCTAAACATGTCTATGCATTGACATAGACGTCTCTTTGGTTCTTTGTACCACCCCTTTCTTTCGGGTTCACTATCATTAGAATTGCCTTACAAATAAGACAATTCGGATAAGGGGGCAATCGTGAACCTTTAATTTTATACCCTCATCATCTGGCTGTAACTTGACACCTGGTAAGATTAGTGTGCTATTGCCAGTATGGTGGTCCCACTAGCTGATTAGCGGGTAGGGGTCAAGGGGGTAGGGGGTAATGCCCCAAGAGCAAAAAATGGACTTTTAGTCACATTAGTACCAGGATACTTAATTTTTCCTCTGACACTTCTTTCACCTAGACCGAACCTTTTGTACAAGATTTTTTTTTCCAAAACTGACCAGATTTTCTCTCAAACTGACTATCCAACTGTTCTACAATTCATTTTGAGTCTATCGACACTAATTGATAAGATTTCTACACTCTATGACTCTTGAAAACTAAACTATAAGCCTAAAAAATTGACCAAAAAATTAGCAGGAAAAGCATACCGAACTGCGTCAGATCTAATGTGGCTTCATGTTAGGGGCGGCACAGATCTATGCCAGCAAATCTTGGCGGTCGCGTCACTCTAGTGCGGCAGCTGTTTTACTCTAACGCGGATCTATAAAGAGCTAGCATGGTACTGAGTCAAGACTGTCCCCTTTGCTCAAATAAGAATGAGCAAAATGCCCCTATTCTGACCTTTTTTTTTTTAGTATTTTTTAGCCTTATCCTTTATGTCTTTTCACATTTTCACTTTCCAAATCACTCTCACCTCATTTTCCCATAAATAGCCCTTCCATTTCCTCATTTCAAAACACACAATGAGTTAGAGTTGATAGCTATCCTCTAATTCCTCTTTTCTTCTCCTTCCAACCACTATCTAATTAATTAATTAATCTTTTCAATTAATTAATTATCTCACCCTAACTAAGTTAATTAATCTTTTTAATTAATTAATTAATCTTTTAATTAATTAATTAATCACCTTTTTCAAAATCAAATTAATCATTTTCCTCAATCCACCCTTCCTCCAAATTAATTAATTAATATTTTTAATTAGTTAATCCATCCATCATTTTCATCATATTAATTAGTTAATTAATCATTTTAGTTAATTAATTAATCTCCTAATCAATCTAATCACCCGATCTCGATAAAATAGAACTTCAGTCCAATAAAATTCTCCACCCACCAAAAGCAAAGGTATCAACCTTTTCCCTCATTCTTAACACACCTAAACCAAAATCAATCTAATCAACTCCTAAAGCTCTCCAGTTAATCATGAAATGAACTATGTAGGTTTTGATCCTCATTCAATGGGGTACGTAGGCACGTTTGGAATCTAAATCCAGACTTCAAATCCAAATCCTAATCAATCTCCTTTCGCCCCCTTTTTTTTTATTAATGTAATTTATGAATGTTTCATTTTAATTTTTTTATTGCACTCATACCATGCTCATGCATTAATCATGATATTATAACTGTCATATAATATTTATCATTCATGAAATCAATTTTTCAAAAGTCAAATTAAACTTAAGAACTAAATTGTGATTATTTAACCAAAAACTTAGTTTCCGAGCTCAACCTGGTTTGAGGCTAGTGATTTTATCTTTATTGGAGTCACAATTGGATTTTTTCCTTAATTTTCCCATTTGAAAATAAATTAGATGATGACTCCCAAAATCATTTTCAAAATCAGCCAAATCCAAACCTGAGGGTTCCATCATGAGTTTAAACTTGAATGAGCATCTCGATTTTCCCTAGCGAATCAGGTCGGTGCTCGAGTGAGGCCTTACAATGAGCGACATTCTATTTATGATAGAAGGTGAATTCAACAACACATACCCAGTTTCTAACATACCAGTGCAATCATCATATACTATCTTTATACATAAATAGTCAAAAACACACCATATATGCACATATTCACATATTGAAATCACATTTCATATTAACAACATAATAAACTTAGTTAAATAGCATTCTCATTTTAATAATCATTTTATTATATCTCAATATCCAAGTTTCAAAATTCACAAATCAAAACAATGTCACAAGCATATCTAAAATATAGTCATGAGATACAACCTAGTAATTGAATCTAAAAGAAAATGGAAATATCCAAAAAGTAAAACACAAAAGAAAAGACAATCCCAACTAGTCCGAACTCCAAAATCCCTCACATAACTCACTACCTCCACTGCCTAGTCTGATCATCTATAACTACCCATTACATGATCATGCCACTCTTCATCCTCCTCTCGGTCTGACTCTGTCCTAAATCTATCACACACCTTACCCTGATCCACATGAGTAGTCAACCTAACCTCCAGGTAGGGTGGTAATGCCCTCTTAAGACAAACACTAGTAGGGTGATCATGCCTATGGCATTCTAAACACTAATAAATAGGGACAATTAGAGATTGGTTCATTGCCTTAGCTAGAGCATCTACTACCTTGGCTACTTGATTTTGAATATGAAAGATCTCTTCACTACTCTCCCTCACCATCTCCATTATCTCCTCATTCTACCTCCTAAAGGTCTCTAGTGAATCACTCAGCCTCTTAAGCTCCCTATCCATGCATCGCATCCTTTCTAAGAAGTCCTAAACCCAGGTGGAGTGTAAAGTATCCTCAAGATGCTCTGGCATCTCTCTTTCTCCAGTACCAAAGTGAGTGTCGGGGTAGCTCTCTTCCTAGGTAGCGGCAACATCTACCATACACAAATAGCAAACATGTAGTAACAAAATAATAGAATTGTAATACTTCATCTTATCTAAGAGGTTCCATGCCTTTGGACATTTAGTGGGTCTATCCTAGTGAAGACTTGCAATGACGGTCACAAATTTCCTATGCTCCATGGATGACTCAAACATTTATGTTCATTTTATTTAACCATATTAAAAACCTAGGCTCTGATACCACTTTTGTCACACCTTAGCCTAGAAGGATGCAATGGTCCTAGGACTTGGGAATCATATAATGCTACCTAAGCCTATAAAACCGACCAATCTAACCAATTATAAGGTTTTTAATATAGAAAAAGGGTACACAAAGTTCTATTTGTAAGCTTGAACTCAATATCCGATTACCTAAGTTATATCCATAAGTTATTATCAATTCTCATAACAAAATAAATAAACTTCCAACATTTCAAAATCCTTTAAAATAAACCTAACAACCTAAATGATGCATAATAACAACAATCCTAAATAATGGAACAAGAATCCATGATCCATAAAGCTCTAATTCAGATGATGATTCCAACCCTCTAGAGAAGACACATGTTTCCTAAGGTTACCTTAGCTAGCACAATCTTTTGGGAAGAAGAAAGAAAAGAAAAGGGGGAGAATAAGTCTCAATGAGTCAATAATAGCATTAAGTATAAAATTGAATAATGGGTTAAGCAAAGGTTTATAATTCCTAGTCAAAATGAATTTACAATGTTAGTATAAATCTAGGTGTTCAACATGTATTTCAGTTTCATGGATAAATGGTATTTAGATATTCAATAATCAATTCAATTCTTTAGCATAAGACATATAGTGTAAGGTTTGGCATAATGAAATGATAAGGGGATAGGAACTTAGAAAATAAAACCATTATTGAACTCACCTTAGTCATCCTTAGCTCTTCATAATGTCAACACAAGTGCTTACAGACTTGCACCTCCTCTACCACATTATTGTCCAACACATCGTACCATAATTACTAAGAATCCTTTTTTAATAACAATTCTCTCATCACAATTCAAGCAACATATACAATTCAAACAAACATCACCATATGTATGCACAATAATCACAATATCCATTCAAAGTGTCAACGCTATAGGGGTGACACTCACTAAATCCCTCACCATAGCTCCTGTAACAAGTGAGAAAAATATAATTAACACTACAATCACTTTAAATCACTTCAAAGGATTAAGTATATCAAGTGTCGATTTCAATTCTTGTACTTATTTAGGTGTCGCTAACTAAACCTTAAGTACATTGAGTCATAGCATATATTTTGACATATTACTATTTGTTTATTATTATTATTATTATTATTATTATTATTATTATTATTATTATTATTATTATTATTATTATTATTATTATTATAAACATTCAATTTCTTATCCAATATTGTGATTCCTATTCCATAATAGGGTTTCAATGGAAATATTATTTATAATGTTTACAAAATATTTTATTTGTAAAATAACGATTCTATAAATTAATAATCAAACATATAAGGAATAATTAATTTAATAATCAAACATAATAGATTAAGAAATTGAAAAGAAACCATCGTAGATCATAACAATATCAATATTTATACAAAATCAATCAATTAAATAATTTTAGGGTAATGTTTAGAACTTTACCATAGGGAAATGATGCAAAAATCCTATTGAATCCTATTAAATAATACAAAAAGAATAAGAAAAAAAATTCAATTTATTGTTAACAAGAAATAAAAATTGATTAAAGAAAAGAGGATTTGAATAAGTTTTTTCCTGGAAATTTGATGAAGAAAGAGAGAGAATAGCTACTGTTGGTGGAGAGTGAGTGTTTTTGTCATGACCCACTTGTTAAGCCGTGTCGATCCTAAGGCATAGGGAGACATAAAGTCATCTAAACCCATAGAACCCCATATAACTTATAATCCTTAATCATTCATCATATTGAACCTTGTCCCATCATCAGAATCTGATTACCTTATAGCCCATTGTTAGTTTATCATTTTATATATTACCAATTACTTACATGCCAATACCATTTACAAACTTAACTTGTAAAATCTCTAGATTTGTATTTCATGTCATTATCCAAATGTTAATAACTTAATATACTATTGCAATAGTAATACAATACATGTAACCCAATGACATTTTGCGCTAAACCTTCGATAACCATAGAGCTCTAAAATAATGGTCTTTATAGTCAAGAATCACAACACTTGAAATTAGTATAGAAACTTCCATACGAAAGAATAAGGCTTGGAATTTACTTACTGACTCATTAATCTTACTTGAAAAATTTTAAACAACTAAGGAAAGAGATGAAGCTTAGTGAGTATATAATAATATAATATATATAGGAGTATAAGGATCATTATCAAGATGGCTCATTATAGCAGTGGAGCAATATTAAACAAAATTATCCTTATGGATTAATTTCTCATTTAAGATAGGAATAATATCTTTAGTAGAAACAGTAATTTCTTAGAAGTGGAATGCTGCCCACACATAAAAATTAAAGAGTGGTGGTCTAAACCTTGCTCACTCACATACATTACATAATGCAAGACTGATCAAATCTTACGATTAGGCGTTCCCCCTAATAGAGGTTGGGTATTCTAGGTATTCTCACCTTACTCGTAGGTGTATACTAAGTTCACAAGGTTTGATGTATTACCCCACATCAAAATGGTGTTCTACTTATCAATAGGCATCAAATAAAAGGTTCATATAAGGTTCACAATAACAAATTCAATGCTTACATTATGAATTCAACATGAAAGGTTCATAATAGTCAAATGCCATCAAGAAGTATCATATCAAATGGCTCAATAATCAATAGGCAATTCATGCTCATCATGGAAATGGGAATATTTCAACGATAATGGTTTGAACAATAAAGGTTCAAAGAATATGGCACATGTCATATTATAACATTAAGTACTCACCTTGGACTCCTTTGCTTTTATTTACATATAACTTTGATGCTAATAGTGCTTCTTGCACTCTTCGATAATATCCTTGTCCTTGTCTTTAGATCCTATACATTTGCATTTTAATGACACATTAATCACTTATTTGTTATGTCATTAGTTTAAATTTAGCTTAACTTGTTCATTGTAGTACTAACTTGTTACTTTTAAGGTCAAGACACCCTATACATATACTTGTTACTATTTTTAACACTTTCCCTTAATTATTTTCCAAATAGCCAAAAGTATTCACTTAAGGAAAGATAATTCATTTCCTTCCAATTTCACATTCCAACTTTGAGTAAATTCAATTTAAACAATTTCTAATATTCAATGGAATTAATTCTACTTCCACTATCCAATTTTATAAATGAACCTAGTTCATTAAGTTTGGGGAAAATCATTTCTATAAATTGAATTCCAAAATTAACTTTATACCAATCATGTTAGACCATTCTTAAACTTAATTCCTCCTTCAATTTCATGAACTCAAGTTCAATTCTTAAAATCCCCAATTTTTCCATAAACCCTAGAATTTAAGGAAACCATTAATTCCTTATCCAATCTTTAAATTGATCATAGAATCATGGAATTATCATGTTAAAAAGTCTATATCATCAATTAAACAGGGAAAACAACCATTTGATCTTGAACTTTCTCTTTTACCCTAAGTTATCTCTTTAGAATTTCAAATGTTTAAATAAGCTTCTATAATTCAATTTGACACTTACAAACCACAATTCTCTATCCCAAATAACCTTGTATATCATCAAATAGAATTTAAAATACTTCCTTCACAATTTTATTAAAGTGGCTGAACCCTTCCTCTTATGTTCCCTTAGATGAGCTTCATGCTTTTCTTGCTTATTTTCACTTGTTAAACTTTCTGTTTCTAAGTCTAAATCTCATATTTAATCAAAGGACATATAAAAAAAATATTTTATAGTTACAATTTCTTTTGGATGAATAATATAGTTCGAAGAAAAGGAAGTTTTTATAACTATAACACCAAAGTCATACTTGGAACACATAAAGGAAGATATGAGCATAAACTCTTACCTTGGAAAGCCTTGGTTTGAATTACTATGGTGATGGCATAAATTATAAAGAGTATTTTCTTTAGGAGTTATGTTTTTGTGATAGCTTTTGTAAAAATGAAGAAAATTGCGCATCTTTTTGTTTATATATGGAAGATGGATGGTGGTGATTTAATCACACTTAATCCAATGGTTAGGATTTAATCAAAATGAATGGTTATGATTTAAACTAATGAATGGCTAAGATCTTATTTAGGTTGATGATGTTCATTGTATGGTATGGAAAAAGCAAAAATATATTTAGACTTTTATGTAGGAAGGATGAGAATTCAAGTTACTTAAGGATTTGACTTAGTCAATTTTTGGTGGCTTCTTAGTCAAATTTTATGGCTAGCTCATCCTACACCCATTTAACCATGGTTAGCTATTTTTAACTCTAGTTAAGACTTTTGTTCATCCATTTGTGAGTCTTATGGGCTGACCATTTAATGGGCTTAGGCCTTTGGAGTCCAAAAGCCCATTAACAAATTCGTATGTGTACTTTTCAAACTTAATAACTTAACAAATTTTTCATTTAGTTTCTTTTGCTTTAGTAAACATATTTCTATATTATAATGTCACTACACACTCTAGATATTGCCAGATAAATTCTATACACATTATAGTGTACATTTACTAGCCCTTCAATAGCATTGTTCAAGTGTGTACATCATGTAAGCTCCCTAGGTCAAACTAAGTTTGACTTCTATTATACCATCATAACTTTGATTGAAATCTACTCCTTATGTCACTATTGTTATCTTCCATTGACTTAGAAGATGCTAATACCCATGTTCACAAGCACTTTAGATTTATATTTCAAATAAATTATTAACATAGTCACATTAAGTCAAACTCTGTTTAATTTTCATTTTATCATAAAAGTGCTTATCAAAGTTGATTACATTCTTTAGTTATTGTCACATTATTCATTAAAATCACTTCTTATGATATTCTCATGGTTCTTAATGTATTAAGAAGGCCTAGATGGCATAGTATATGAACATTATGGGGTCTCTATTGCTAGCTCTAATAGGTTAGGGAAATCTTAGGTATTACATTCTACCCTCTTTAGAAAATCCATCCTTGAATTTTCAAAGCAAATACTCTTAGTTTATAAAGCAATTTATAATACTTAGGCTATATGTCTTAGTTGGTTTCTCATATAGATTTATTATCTTTATGGGTTCTAATTTGTTATGTATGGAGGTAAGTGATTGCCAAGATAGAATTTATTACCTTGAGTAAATGAGGTTAAGATCCTATGCTATCTAGTTATTCTTGATAACTAAAGTTCCTAACTAGGACAGATAGATTCACTATAAAGAGTTTCTAGTAGGAATCTAATATTGTCAAGGATTAGAACTGAGATAAGGACATAGAATTGAGGCACATTAGGGTTTAACATAAACCATTACCCTAGCCGAGATTGGGATCTTTAATGAAGGGATTCTAGTGCATGATAATTTATGATCGATGGTCCATGTGATGTTTAAAGTTCTCAACTATAAATATTCATTTCTAATTAGGTAGTTGTGACATGGAATGCTAGCTATCCCTCATAACTTATGGGACTAAGTGTGAAGTGGGAATTTCACATTAGTAGAGAAAAGTGTTTTCTCATTCCTATTGCTAATTAGACATGAACCTAGAAAGTCACACACCCAATAGTGATCACGTTCCAAGTGTAAAAGGTTTACCATAATAATTAATTAAAGTGTTTAATTAATTACTTAGTGGTAAAATGATTAAACATGTAATTAATTTACAAGGACCCTAGCATGTCTTGATGTTTAATCTATGAGGGTTTCGATTCAATTAAATCTTTATTTGTATATGATGCAAATGAGAAAGATTAAATTGAAAATTGATTTAGACTAAATCAAAGACTTAATTTTAAGCTTAGTGAAATCCCTTAACATATGATATATGACCTAAGCCCATATATTATATGGTTAAGAGACAATTTAGGGGTTAGAGAAAATTCACTATTCATAAGCCCATATAATGTGTTTATGGGTTAGAGAATTTTCCACTAAGGTTAAAATTATAATTACATCTTTTGGCTAAAGGAAATATCCATTTTACCCCTAAAGGATATAATGGTCATTTCACCATTTGAGGAAGCAAAATCAACTTTGCCCTTCCACCAAATGGTGAGCTAAAAGAAAATGTAAGGGCATTTAAGTCTTTGTGAAGACTTAAGAGTTAAGTCTTGCAAACAATGTAAAAGCTTCAAGCTTTTACATTGCAAAAAAAGTGAACACCATTTTTCAAGTTTGAAGCATTTTCTAGAGAGAGAAGTTGAGAGAGAAACAAAATATGAAGAAAGTGTTTCTTCATTTTTCTTTTGATCTTCAATTCTCTTCTTTGTTCTTTATGAAAGAACAAATGCTTGCAAATTAAAAAATTTTTTAGTCCAAAACAAACCAAAGAGAAACCTTATATTCCTAAATGATTTTTAAGGGAAATCTTGAATCAAATTGGGCATCCAAGAGAGGATTCAAGAACACTAAAGATATCAAGAGGAAACTTGGAGGTGAGCTAGGTGTGGATAATTTAGAGGCTTCACAATTGGGAAGCTCTTTGATAAAAAATGATAGAACTTACGAGAGGTAATATGATTACTCTTCCATCTTCTTTATATGCATATGTGTTTTACACACAAATTAATTGATTGCTTGAATGAACTTTGGACCAAAATTAGGTGAAATGAAATTTTAAAATGTTTGAAATTTCACCTCACCACCTTCCTTCCACTGCGTTTGGCTCCACCATTCCTTCACCAACATGCAATTAAATCATGTATCATTCATATAAATGTGTCAACAATTATTAAAATGTATCTTACAAAAATTATAGGCCTTGGGATCAAAATCCCAAGGTAGGCCGAATCACATAACCATGGAAAAACATGGATTTTGTTGCTTTTTACACCATCCAATCATCATAGTAATATATAAATGCATGATTAAACCAATATTTTTCATGGAAACATAACAAAAATTAGTTTAGGATGCAACAACATACAAATTGCCCCCTTTGAAGAACATATACATGAAAATTCCAACTTTTAGGTTTTAGGGTTCACCTTTGATGGATTTGTGAAGAAGTAGATACGTTTATGGTTGAAAATCGATTTCTCCCTAAAAAACAAATCTAGGCCAATTTTAATATGAAGAAAATTAGTAAATAAAAATTCTCATATAGATTATGCATAGTTAGATTCATAAAAATCAAAAAGTAACATGAAAGAAAAGGAAAACTTACAATGAAGATCACAAAATCACAAGGTTTGGAGGCACCTTGTGAATTTCAGTTGAAAGAGAATTTTTGAGAGAATTTTCTATAAAAAAAATATGATGAATAACATAATGGAGGCTGCCACAACAAGGGGAGGCTGAATTCTTGGTTAATTTTAGGTTTTGGTACAAAATTACAAGTTTGCCATTAACAAGCTAGGTTAGGAGTGTTTTGGTATGTTGGGCATTTGGTGAGTTGGGCCTTTAATCTAATTTATAGGTTGATTATAAATAATTAAAAATAAAACATTTTGCTTATTATTTTCATTAAAATTCCCCCAAAAATATTTAATTTAAAATATTTTAAAAATGCTCATAAAAATTATTTTATGCTTAAAAGTCGCTTTGTGCATGAAAATTCACTTTGTATGCAATAAATCATTTTATGCTCATGCACTTCACATAAATCACTTATTTCATATTCAAAATTCATATTATGCATATTAGAACTAATCTAGCATGTCACTTACTCATAAATCACATAGCATATGAAAATTCATGAGAGCACACACTTTGTCACAATAGCCCTAAAATCAAGTAATTTGTCATGAAACTCCTAGTGTGGATATAGGTTGTTACACTTCCATTAACTTATATGTCCTAACTCCACATACCAATTTCATAATTTTTACATTAAAGCTTTATAATTCTATAGAATCTCAATTCAGCATATAGGTATTATTAAATTCTTTATCATTACTAATTATCTCAAGTACTCTAAAATTTGAATATTCTCGTCATTTGCATAATTGCTTTTGTTTATGTCTATATGCACACTTATACCATTAGATATATAGTCATTTCCTTGTATACATAGTTCATCTTTGTCACTTCACACTTACAAGCATTATCCTTTGCTTCAAATTTAGAACTTGATTCCTTTTCATTTTTTCTTTAATTTCATCAATTGCAGTTTCTTGTTCCTTAAGTCTTGTATGGCGCCTATGACTTTCAACTTTACATAAAATGATTTAAAAATATTTGTACTTTATCTTTCTTTAATCATAATCCTTCATCAAGTAGTTATTTCTAAATTTTTGTTTTTTAATAGGTCTTGTTGCACATTATCATATGGAGGGGTTTGTACATACACATAATGAGGTAGGATAAATTCCCACTAACCATTTCACAAATGGTATTGATGCATTTATGTACAAAAATTTCCAAAAATCCTTTGATTTCTATCCTTTTGTTTAACAGAAGATAATTTAGTTGTCTCTGCATTAGATATAAAACATTTAAGTTGAAGTAAATTCACTCCTAATTGGTCGTGACCTATGTTTTTTTTTTCCAACTTTCTTGTCCTATCTTCAGTTAATCAAATTAATGTTAGAAATAAAAGTGGTTTTGGTTTTTGGATTTCAAAGACTATATTATCATTAAAGCACTTTGGCGACAAGATATCTACTATCAAGTAACCATCTCACACCTTACTCTTTGTCGTTTTAGTTTACTTGGTAAATTTATCACAATAAATCTCATACGATTACACTACTATTCTAATCCAACTCTTGTTTATTTCCTTGTATCCTGTAGTTTGATTTTCCCTTTTCTCTTCCTAAGAAGATTCATTTGTCCTTAGTAAGGTCTTCTTATTGAGCTCAATAAGGCATGTATATTCTTTTAAATTCTCAATTTCTTCTTGTGATGTATCCAATCAAACTTAATCATTGAATATGTCATGCACTTCAATGTTAATTCTTATTGACATTCATGCTTATACATTTCTTTCTTCTTTACTTGTTTCCTCTATTTTATTATCAAGTTATTACTCACTTTTCTTTCTAATTTCTAACTTATCTTTTGGTAAGTACCATCGAGAAATACAATTTCACTTAATCAATGCGATCCCCTGGTATATTCTAATATGGTTATTTGAATCTTCATTTCTATCATTTAAATATATATATATATATTTATATATAGCCCCTTTATGATCCATGAATTTTTTATTTTTTAATACTTAGATGATATTCCTTATCCTCCTTTCATACTTCATCTTTCAATAAATTTGAGCATCTCTATTATTAGACTTATGTCAACTTTCCTTTTCTCATATCCACCTTTTTATTTCTACTAATTCTTTTCCTTTTACTAAATTACTTCAAGCCTTTATTTGAACTATGGTTACCTTGAAATACCCTTCATCTTTTGCATTTAGGTATATCATTCTCTGCATGAATCTATTTTCTACATTTCTACGAATAATTCCTAGAGGACTAATACCATCATCATTGTCTTGTCACTGGTTAAGTGGTATTAAAGGGCATCTAGGAGCAGAATTATGCCACTATCCTTGCAAGCCTCTAAATAAAAAGTCATGCTTCATTAGAAATTAAGTTCCTTATCAAACAATTCTTATTGCTTAACTTGTCTTAATATATCATAAGGTGCAAGAATTTGAGTGAGCTCCTTCACCTTTGGACATTTAGATTGCTATTATAGCATTATAGGAGGGGCATCTATTTCCTTGACTATCTTGTTTCATCACGTTATCTCTTATCTAGCAAATTTTTCTCATCTCTAGACTTCCATACCTAATGGCAGATCTCATTTACTTTTGAATTAATAGGCCTAGTCCCTATTGAGTATGTACCATTTATTCATTGTAATAGTGTTTAATATTCACATTAACATTTCAAATCATCCTCTCACTATAGGGGGATCTTTCTAGTTCCTAGTGTTCCTCATTAAGGTGATAATTATAACTTTAAATATAACATTCGTATTTCTACAAGTCATATTCTTCTTAAAAATTTCACATATCATATTACATATCTCTTTATACACTTCACATTAATTCACTCTTTTCTTAACATTTTCATAATCTCTTTTTCTCTAGGTCTAACTCATTTGGGGCATGCACCAAGTCCAATAAAATTTCATCGATACTATTCTCTTATACTCATGTGTCTTTCTCACTCTTTGAAATTTATATCACTCATAAACATTTAAACTTCTTGTTCTTTCTTAGCATTAAAAACAACATTGTAACCAATCGATTATATTACATCGAATAAATAATCCATTAGGACTAGTCTTAATTGCAACATCTTATTGGCTAATTTTCTTTCCATATTTAAATTTTCACTCTATTTGAACTAAACTTTTTCAATCATTCACTTATCTCAATAACTTTCTCTAATTACCTTTTTATCATCTTATCCTCATCAATAAAGTCCTTTATCCACTATCTTATTCTTCACATTATATTCCCTTTAACATATATAATTTCCTTTGCCTTATAATTTTCTATATTCTCTACGTTAAAGCTTAATCCATCGCACACTTGCTTTATTGAGTTGCTCTTAAAGCTATATTTCTTATGGTATTTATTTTAACTTATTCAATTTTATCTCATCATGTCACATCTCAACTTTAGAGACATGACAGTCCTAGAACATGGGGAGACGTAATGTCACTCATGCCTGTAGAACCCACTTATACTTATACAAATCATGCCTAGGATCATACAAAACCTTACACAATAACCCATTTAAAACATTTATATGAAAATCTTTAGTTGCGAAAGACAATAATTAGATACTCCACATACAATCCATAAGAAAATAATATTCATAATCTAGTTGAAAACTTAATAAATAACATCTCAAAATAAACATCAAAAATAAATATTCTTGAAGCATCTAACAACAACCCTTTATAGCATAGTATTATTAAAGACTTCAATAAGGAATTTCCCAAGCGAGGTAGGATGTTTGACCCACCACCTTGCCTCCTCATATGGCTCACCCGGAATCACATAAGGAAAAAGGGGTGAGATAGATGATCTCAATGAGTAAACAGTATAGCACATACATTAACATATATTCCTTGAAAAAGGAAAGTTATAGCTTATACACATAGTTCATAATTTACAATTCATGAATCAAGTTGCAATTTAGCAAGTTTACAGAAATCACACTCATAACATATAGGGAGTCAAGGTTGCTGCCCTAATCACTCGAACACATAGAGGAGAGGTGACATTAAACCAAATTCCAACTCCTATCACAAATAAAGGTATAAAGCTTATCAAGCCCCATGGCTAGAATTGTCCCATCTAGTTGAGGTGGATACACTACCCCTATCCATCGGGTTGAGACCATATACACAGGTTCTTATGATTTCCAGCATCGGCATGAGGACTTCTGCATAAGTGTTAAAGGTACCATAGCTAGAGCTAATGGTAATCACATATAACAATAACATTTAAGGCAACAATAACATGTATCACAATAGTAATAGCAATTTATTTTTTTTAACAAAAGATATAAGAATAGTGTAGTTCCAGAAAGAATATAAGTTAGGGCAATAATCACAAAGGAATTATCATTAGATAAACAAAAATAGTTTTTAGACCAATTGTCCTTTGGCAAATCAAGCTTAACAAAGAAATCATAGAGTTTCATTTTAAAATAGAAAGAACTTGGATTTCAAGAATGTCAAAAGTACGCATATCATGATGGCTTGTACTTGTAACAATATCATAATATTTACTCACTTGGTGGTTCCTTTGCTCCTAATACTCGTTGCCCTTGAACCTTTAAAACTCCTCAAGCTCTATTATAATATTTAATTCAATACTTAGTATTTATTTAATCATCATGCTATCCTATCCCATAACTACCACATACACATATAACATTCATATACACTTAGAGTTGCACATAGAAGTGCACTCATCACTTGCACATAACATGTTGACTTTAAAAGTTTTGTACTTAACACTTCCATATATGTCAACTTAACAAATAACCTTTCAAGTGTCATGCTTATCTTTTATATCCAATTCATTCAATCAATCTCTTCATCAATTCAAGATCATTAATTCATTATCAAGTCATCATACAACCTACTTCCATATTATCCAATCATATTCACATATTAATAACAACATAAGGTTAAGATACCTTAAGTATACCAAATTGCCTCTAGCCTTATCTAGAGTCACTCCTTCAACCAACATGTAATTTAACCATTTATCATTCATACAAATGTGTCAATAATCATCAAAATACATCACATAAAAATTATACACTTTGAGATAAAAATCCCAATGTAAGCCAAACACATCATCAAGGAGAAAACCTGAATTTTCTTATATTCCGCACAAACCTAAATTTTCTTACATTTTGCACTTTTCGTCTATTACAGTAACATACAGAAATATGTTTTGAACCAAGATTTTTCATGTAAACATAACAAAAATCATTTTAGAACATTAATTCATATGAATTGCCAGCAATAGGTACAACATATACATGAAAATTCCAATTTTTAGTTTTAGGATGCAAAACCATGCTTTTTATGGTTTCTAATACTTTTCGGTCAGTATAATAATATGTAAATAGACATTTTAAACCATTATTTTTTATTCAATAATAACAAAAATTAGTTTAGAGCACCATCCAATAAAAATCAGTTGGGGGCAAGCTAAGTCTATAAGACATTTCTCCAACCTTATCCAAAACTTCGAAAGGACCAATGAAGCAAGGCGATAACTTTCCTTTCTTGCCAAATCTCATAACACCTTTCATTGGAGAGACTTTCAAGAAAATGTGATCTCCCATGGCAAAGTGTACGTCCTTCCTTTTAGGGTCCACATAGCTCTTTTGTAGACTAAAAGCCATTTTCAGTCGATCTTGAATCAAGGGTACCTTTTTGGTAATTTCCTTAAGCAATTCTGGCATCTCTACATATTTGTCTTCTAATTCAATCTAACAAACTAGAGAATGACATTTCCTCCCATATAGAGCTTTATATGGTGCCATGCTGATGGATGAATTGTAGCTATTATTGTAGGCAAATTCAATCAAGGGTAAGTACTTATCCCAGCTACCACTAAAGTCCAAGATGCATATTTTTAGCATATCTTCAAGCATCTGAATTGTCCTTTTAGACTGTCCATCCATTTGAGGGTGAAATGCAGTACTAAAATCGAGTTATGTTCCTAATGCCTCTTGTAACTTCTGCCAAATCCTGGAGGTGAATTGAGTTCCTCAATCCGAGATGATGGAAATTGGCACTCCATGTAATTTCATGATCTCGTCCATATATAACTATGCATACTGAGCTACAGAATATATGGTCTTAACTCCTAAAAAATGAGCAGACTTTTTCAGTCAGTCCACTATGACCCATATAGAGTCATATCCTTTGAAGGTTCTAGGTAAGCCAACTACGAAGTCTATAGTGATGCGCTCCCACTTCCATTCAGTTAGTTGAATTTCTTATAATAATCCTGAGGGTCATTGATGCTCTTACTTGACTTGCTGGCAAGTCAAGTAGGATGTTACAAACTTAGCCACATCCTTTTCAGTCTAGGCCACCAATAGTTAGCTTTCACATCATAACACATTCTTGGTAGTTTCAGGATGAGCACAGTAAGGTGTTTGATGTGCCTCCTTCAATATCCTTTCCCTTAGTCCCACCACATCAGGCATGCATACTCTTTCCCCACACTTAAGGATTCCATCATCTACTTTAAACTCAAGATTCATTCCTTTCTCCATCTCATCTTTTAGCTTAACCATGTGTGGGTCCTTATCTTGTGAAACCTTTATCTCTTCCATTAGCTTAGACTTCACTTGGAAATGAGCCACTACAACTCTTGATCCTCTAATCTCTAGCCTCAAACCTTGGCTAAACAACTCTTTTAACTCCCTCACGATTGGCCTCTTTTGCACCATCATATAGGCTAGGCTTCCCATTGATTTTTTACTCAAGGCATCCGCCACTACGTTTACCTTTCCAAGATGGTAAAGAATCTGACAATCATAGTCTTTCAATAGTTCAACCCATCTCCTTTACCTTAGACTGAGGTCCCTTTGGCTCAAGATATACTGAAGACTCTTATGATTTGTGTAGAGCTCACACTTTATTCCATACATGTAATGTCTCTAAATCTTTAAAGCGAACACTACCATGGCCAATTCCAAATCATGAATAGGGTAATTCACTTCATGCTTCTTAAGTTGTCATGATGCATAGGTAATGACTTTACCATTTTGCATCAAGACACATCCAAGTCTTACTCGTGAGGCATCACAATAAATGATGAACCCTTCTTCTCCTTCCGGTATAGCCAAAACTAGAGTTGATGTCAAACACTTCTTGAGCTTTTGAAAGCTCTCCTCATATGACTCTTCCCAATTGAACTTAACTTGCTTTTTAATTAACTTGGTTAGTGGAGCTGCTATCTTAGAAAAGTCTTATACAATTCTGCGATTCTACCCATGCCTAAGAAACTCTGTACTTCTGAAACCATTGTGGGCTGTGGCCAACTTGCTACCACTTTAACTTTCTTAGGGTCAACTTGAATCCCTTCCTTACTTATGACATATTTAAGAAAGTTGATAGACTCCATCCAAAACTCACACTTAGACAGCTTAGCGTAGAGCTGGTGATCACGTAGTGTCTGCAACATGATCTTCAGATGCTCTTCATGTTCTTCCTTGCTTTTTGAGTAAATCAGGATATCGTCAATGAAGACAATCATAAACTTGTCAATGAATGGCCTAAATACTCAATTCATTAAGTCCATAAAAGTAGCAAGAGCATTTTTTAGAATGAATGGCAGAACTGTGAACTCATAATGACCATATCTAGTATGGAAGGTAGCCTTGCAAATGTCTTCACCATGGATCTTTAGTTGATGATAGCCGAACCTTAAGTTGATCTTAGAGAAGTGACCAGCTCCTTCCAATTGATCAAAAAGATCATCGATCCTTGGCAAAGGATACCTATTATTCACAGTGACCTTGTTAAGTTGGCGACAATCAATGCACATCCAGAATGAGCCATCCTTCTTCTTTACGAATAGCACTGGAGTGCCCTATGGTGAGCTACTCGATCAGATAAAACCCTTGTTGAGTAGATCATGCAGTTGTGTCTTTCATTCTTTTAACTCCATTGGTGCTATACAATATGGCGGTATTGATATAGGTTGCATACCAAGTAGCAGTTCAATGTTCAACTCAATCTCATAGCTAGGTGGTATTCCAAGTAGGTCTTTTAGAAAGACGGCTATGAATTCATCCACTACTATAATGCTGTTGTCTTGAACGGCGGCCTCCTTGTCATTATTGATTACATAGGCTAGGTATGCTTGGCATCCTTTCCTTAATATCTTTCTTGTTCCTAAGTCCAATATCAAGTTTGGTGAATTCTTAATCCTATCCCCCTGATACATGAACTTCTTTCCATCCTTAGTTCTAAACTCAACCAGCTTCTCCCTAAAGTCTATACAAGCTCCATGCTCGTATAACTAGTCCATCCCTAACATCACATCAAATTCTAGTACATCTAGTCCTAGCAATTCTACAATGAGTTTTTGCCCATTAATATCTATCTCACAACCCTTAAACATATACTTTACTTCCACCACTTCCCCCAAAGGAGTTGACACCACTAAAGGTTCACTCATTAATTCCTTATTTCTACCAGGACTCTTAGCAAAACATAGTGATACAAAAGAATGCGTAGCACTAGAATTGATCAAACATCTGCACTATAATTTTGAATGGGAATAATACCCATGATAGCTGTGTGCAAAGCATGGGCCTCTTGCTAATTTAAGGAGAAGACTCGACCTTTGCCCTTACTCTTTATTACCAGTGCATTCCTAATAGTTGGCCCTTTATTATTGGTTCCTTGCCTTTATGATTGGAATGGTCTAGATTGTGGATGTGTTGTGGTCCCATTCCCTTGATTCCTCATCTGAGGGTAGTCCTTAATGAAGTGTCCCATTTACCCACACTTAAGGCATACACCAGAATCTTTTTGGCAAATTCCAAAATGCTTCTTTCCACATTTGCCACAAGTGGGGAGCTCCTGCTTAGTTTGACCATTCCGTGGTCCAAGTGTTGAAGATTCCTTCCTTGAGCCTCCTCTTCCTCGATACTATCCTTCATGACTTTTATTCTTATTCTTTCCTTTTTGCTCCCATTTAGCTCGTTTGGCTCTCTCAGCCTTATACCTCTTCTCCATTATCTTGGCTTTATCTATCAGCTTGGCTAAGGTTGGAAATTTCATTGCTACTAATGAGTTGAATAGAGGTGTGATCAACCCTCTTAAGAAGCAGTTGATGCAGCTAGCTTTGGTAGGAACGATGTTGATAGTAAACCTGTCACATCCTAACCTTAGAGATATGATGGTCCTAGAACATGGGGAGACATAAAGTCACCCACGCCCGTAGAACCCACTTACATATAAACAAATCATGCCTAGGATCTTACCAAATCTCTTACAATAACTTGATTAAAACATTTAGATGAATACCTTAAATTTCGGAAGTCTAAAATAAATCATTACATGTAAAATCCTTAAGGAAAATAATATATATCAATAAGTATCAATCAACATTCCAGGAGCATCTAATGACAAGACTTCATAAAAATAGTATTATTGATAACTTAGACAAGGAATTCCCCAAGCGAAGTAGAATGCTTGAGCCATCACCTTGCCTCCTCACATTTGCTTACCTGGAACCACACAAGGAAAAAGGGTGAGATAGATGATCTCAATGAGTAAACAACAGGGATTGTATAATAACACATATCACTTAGAAAGGGCTCATAGCTCATAACTTATAGTTCATGATTCATAGTTTGTAGTTTAGAAAGGTTTGCATAAATCACACTTATAACACATAGAGTGAAGGCTATTGCCATAATCACTCGAACACATAGCCAATAATTACTCGCATCGGTATGAGGATCACATAGCCGATGATTACTAGCATCAGTACGAGTAGCATATAGCCGATGATTACTCGTATCGGTATGAGTAGCATATAGTCGATGATTACCCGCATTGGTACGAGGAGCACATAGCTGATGATTACCCGTATCGGTACGAGGAGCACATAGCTGACGATTACTTGAATCGGTATGAGAATTTCTGCATAATGGGGTAAAAGGTACCATAACTAGAGCTAATGGTAATTACAATTAACAATATCACATAAGGTAACAATAACATGTATTTCAATAACAATAGTGGTTTAGCTTTTAAACAATGATACAATGATAGTGTAGTTCTAGAAAGAATACAAGTTGGGGTGTTAATCATAAGAAGTTCTCAATGGATAAACAAACTAGTTTTGGACCAAATGTCCTTTGGTAACCCAAGCTTGACAAAGAAATCATATAATAATAATATTTAAAATGGAAACAACTTAGGTTTCAAGGATCACAAAGGCTCACATAGCATGTTTTCACACATTTGTCACATAACAAAATGTTACTTGCACTTATAACATGAACATAGTGTTTACTTACACTTGAAGAGTGAATATGATTTTTACTCACCTTAGGGTTCCTTTGCTCCTAGTACACGTAGTCCCTTTTGCACTTCTAAAGCTCCTCAAACTCTAACATAATACTTGATTTAATACTTAGTATTTATTTACTCATGATGCTCCCATCCCATAACTACCCATACACATATAACATACACATTAGAGTTCATATATAGGTGTACTCATCACTTGCACATAGCACATTGACTTTAAAAGTCTTGCATACTTAGGCCTTATAGGCTCTTATGACAACACATTACAATCATATCAATACCTTTTTAGGGTCATCACAATATTATTACCTCAATATCAATTCACTTTAATAATTATCTTAGTTCACTTTACACTTCCACACATGTCAACTTATCATTTAACCTTTCAAGCGTCATGCTTAACTCTTATGATCCCTTTCACTTTATCAACTCATAACCATACATTCATCATCAAGTCATCCTAACCTCTAGTTCCAAATTTCCCAATCACATTTGCATTCTAATCACAATATAAGGTTAAGATACCTTAAGTATACCTTAAGTATACCAAAATGCATTTAAGCTTATCTAGGATCATACCTTCAACTAACATGCAATTTTATCATTTATTATACATACATACATGTCAACAATCATCAAAACACATCACATCAAATTTATAAATATTGGGACAAAAATGTTTATGTAGGCCGAATGCATCACCAAGATAAAAACTAAATTCTTCTTCTTTTCGCACTTTCCGTCTATTTCAGAAATACGTAAAAACATGGTTTGAACCAAGATTTTTCATGTAAACATAACAAAAATAATTTTGGAATTTAAATTCATAAGAATCGGCCACTATTGGTGTTATTTATGCACAAAAATTCAACTTTTGAATCATAAAGCACAAAACCATAAGTTTTCTTGTTTTCGGTATTTTCCGGTCATTTCAGAAATATGTAAACAGATTGTTTAAACTATTAATTTTCATTCAATCATAGCAAATATCAGTTTAGAATACATCCATACATGATTTGGCAGCCATAGATGGGATTTATACAAAAAAATTCCAAGTTTAAAGGCTTAGGTGAAAAATCATGAGTTTTCGTGCTTTTTGCGCTTTTCGTTCATTTCAGCGATAAACAGACCCATTATTCAAATCATTATTTTTCATCTAAACAAAAAAAAAAATCATATTAGAGCACTTCCTCATACAAATCAACAGCCATATGTCCATTCAAGAATAAAATTTTCCAACTTCGAAGTTCTAACATAAGAACCTTGAACTCCTTTGTTTTTCGAAACTTTTCGGTCATCACAAAAATATGTAGAAATATTATTTAATCCAATATTTTCCATAAAAAAAATCAAAAATAAGTTTAGAATACAACCATGCACAAATCACGACCCCCCCCCCCCCCCCCCCCCCCCCGCCGCCCCATGATGTTTATGCATAAAAATTGTAATTTTAAGTTATAGAATTCACCTTTAGAGAAATCTCAGGAAAAGAACCGTGTTTTCGGTAGAAAATAAATTTTCTCTCCCAAAAACTCACTCAAATAGAAATAAAACTGTAAAAAACAGTAATCAAATAGTTCAAAATAATTTTCCCATAATTTATTTTATAGATATCAGTTTAGAAATCGAAAGAGAAGAAAAACTTACGATTACAGTCAAGAAATCGCGAAACAGAAAGGAGTTTTCTTACTTTCGAGAGAGAGAATTATTTTGGGAGAATTTTTCTATGAAAAATACTAAAATAACAGAGTGTGGCTGCTGTCTAAACTGATGGGGGCCAAAATTTTGCTTATATATTAGGGTTTGGGGTGCAATTTCCAAGTTTACCCTTAATGAGCTAGGTTAGGAGTGTTTTTGTGTAGTGGGCTTTTGGGTATTTTGACTTTTTAATTAATTTAGGGCTGATTATAGGTAATTAAAAATACAATATTTTTCTTATTATTTTCCTTAAAATTTTCGCAAAAACATTTATTTAAAAATATTTTAAAAATACTCATAAAATTATTTTATGCTTAAAAATCGCCTTTTTACATGAAAATTTATTTTACGAAAAATAAATTATTTCATGCTAATGCATTTTATTCAAATCATTTATTTCACAATAATAATTCATATTAGACATATTAAAATTAATTTAACATGCCCCAAACTCATAAATCACATCACACATGAATTTTCATAAAATCAAATATTTTGTCACAATAACTCTAAATTCAAGCAATTTGTCACGAAAACTCCTAGGGTAGATGTGGGTTGTTACAAAACCTATTAAGTCAATTAAACTCCTTAGCATAATCCAAAACTGACATTCTAGGCTTTTGCTTCAGCTATTTGAACTGCAGTGCCTTATCTTGCCTTTCACTTTCAGGCAAGAACTGTTCCATCACTTTTTGTTTGAACTCTATTCACGTAGGTGGGTCTACCCTGTACAGTTGCTCCTCGATGTTTCTCTAATACCAGTACCAAGCTTCCTTCTTAAATTGGAGTCCTACCAACTTGATCACTCAGGCATCTGAGTAAGACAATCAATGGACTAGCTTATCCATCTCATTCAAGAGTTCATGTGGGTCATCATCCTCCTCACCATAAAAGGTAGGCAGCTGAAGCTTCTTGAACTCCAAAATAGTCATCCCCTCATCAGGTAGCCATTTCCTTTCCCTCTATATAGATGCTAATACCGCTGAAGGCAGAATTCCATTTCTTTCTTGTGTTAGTGGTGCTTCCCGCCTTTAAGCTCGTAGCTCTTCTAATTTCTTACGCAAGTCTCTCATTTCCTAGCATATAGCTTGCACCTCTTGCAAAGATGCTTGCTCACTAGAGCTCATGGTCGATGCCCCCAAATTAGATCTTTCTCTTGATCATATAGGTGCAGAGGCAGCATTCGATGCAGTGTCTGATATGGCATCATCACTTACCCTGATAGGCAGGGTAGCTGTGCGAACCTTCTTTTTGGGAGTCATTCTACTTATCAAGATAAGGGAATTTAGTACTAACCCCTTTCTAGCCCATTTAACCCACCATTATACTAGCATAAACATAATGCATTTATCATAAGTATTTATCATATCATATCACTAACCACATGTCATATGTATATCACATATCACATAGTTTAACATATATCACATATCACTCGTCCTAGCCCCTCGTGTGTCCTCCACTAGGGTAGTGAAAAGTGATATGGCCATTACTGCCACATCGCTAATAGAGGAGATCTCTATCCTGTCGATGATTAGTCGAAGACAATGACCTCATTGGCTAGTAACCTCCCTCATACTCAATAATCCCTATCTTAAGCTGCTTTACATCCTTCCTCAAGACTAAAAGCCTAAGACATAGGTTTTCCTTCTTCAAGTATGAATAGTCATCCTCTAATTTCTAAATCTTGCTATAAATCCAATCATGATCCAGGCACTGTTCAGGGTCCTCCTCTTCATCTGGTGTCTCCTCCCTCGTGGGGCAAATCACAGACACAACTCTCTCAAACATCTCTAGCCAAGTCCTCTTGCAAGTCACCTGGGGTGCTCTAGGTCATGGTCCTCGAGCAAGGGTAATCTTCTTTATCATCTATCAAAAGAATCATAAGGTAAGCAAATAATAACAAGGATTACTAAAACCTACTAGGATTTGCAGAACTATGCTAGCGATAGACTGCAATGACATGACAGAAAAATTCCTATGCTCCAGGATTATACTTATTTAACCATAGACAAGTCTAAACTAGACTTTTAAAACGACAGCTCTGATAGCTACTTTGTCACATTCCAACTTTAGAGACATCACGGTCCTAGAATATGGGGAGACATAAGGTCACCCAATCTTGTAGAACCCACTTATACTTATACAAATCATGCCTAGGATCATACCAAACCTTATACAATAATCCATTTAAAACATTTATATAAAAACTTTTAGTTACAGAAGACAATAATTAGATACTTCACATACAATCCATAAGAAAATAATATTCATAATCTAGTTGAAATCTTAATAAATAACATCTCAAAATAAACATCAAAAATAAATATTCCCAGAGCATCTAACAACAACCCTTCATAGCATAGTATTATTAAAGACTTTGACAAGGAATTTCTCAAGCGAGGAAGGATGCTTGAGCCATCACCTTGCCTCCTCATACTACTCACCTGGAACCACGATTGGATACCTTGAACTTATAAAGGGTCAATTTGGTAGGAGAGTGCTGAGCTTATAGGAGAAAGATGCCCCCACTTTGGATAGGTGAATATTTAGAAGGGAGTTACCCCCACTTTAGGATGATAAAGGAAATCGGTTTGGTTTTTTTGGCTGATCGGATAACTTAGAGGTGAAATGGGCACGTTAGGTATGAGGCTAGTTGGTCAATGGCTATTATTAAAGTCACTTTGGGAGGTTAAACCAAGTATGGCTAGAAGAGGTCGGGCAGGGTTTAGGTGTGTTTGGTTTGCAATAATGTTTAGCTTAAGGCTAAATTGGAAAGCTTGAATAGGGGGTCAAGTCCTTTAAGACAATAAGGTTTAGGTCAGGTCTAGTTTTAAGGAAGGTCAGGTCTGACAATTGGCTTAGCCAGTTATGGCCTTTTGGTTTTGGCTTTAGGGGAGATTTGTTTAGAATGAGTGGATTATCTTAGAAGGCTGAGTCAGGTTTGGCTAGGTTCATTTGGAAGCTCAATCTGGTTTGGCTTCGTGAGAGATCATATTAGATGCTTAGTCAAGTTATGGCCTTCTGGTGAGTTCATTTGGAAAGCTTGGCCAGATTTTTTTTTTAAAGATTTTATCAGAGAGATCAGGTTAGCATGCTAGACCTAGGAGGCTAATCTTTGTTTAGAGGAAAAGGTCAAGCTAGGCAATCAATTTGGAAGGCTCAATTAGATTTTGCCTTAGAGGAAATCATGGGTTTCATAAATGAAGGCCTTTTGGGAATAGGCTTCATGGTGAAAAATTTTTGGGAGTGAGCTTTATGGTTTGGATTTCATGGCGAAGGCTTCTTGGTTTGGATTTCATGATGAAGGCTTCTAGATTTAGGCTTCATGGTGAAGGCTTTTGGTTTTGGGCTTCATGGTGAAGGCTTCTAAATTTGGGCTTTAAGGTGAAGGCTTCTAGGTGTTGAGGATAGTTTTCTACGAGGGTGCTTTAGATGGCTGGCTTTGGCTTAGGTATGGTGCTACAGGTTTTAGTCACAAGGATACCATAGGCTCATGGATAAGGGTTTGCCCTTTGACATGGTTACATCAGAAAAGTTTGCAGGCTTTAAGAGGCTTTAATTCTCAAGGATTATGTTGTTTTGCCAATTTAATCTTTCAATGATCATGAGATATTTTCCAAAAAGACATAAGATGGGCCTTGACTGGTTCAAGTTCTTCTTAATCAACTTGAGGATGATAGGCTTTGGGAGGTATGCCTCAAGTTTTGGTTTTTCCAAGGAAACCGAATTTAAAGATGATGAGTCTTGAGAGACTTAGGATTTTTGGTTCTGCCCATGATGAGATTTTGCCAAAAAAAGGGTTGTACGTGACTTGAGCTTGAATGGTGGTATGATTTGCAAATTAGGCTTGGGATGGAAAAGTTTAGGAATGGTTTGAAGGTAAGCTAAAACTTCTAAAAAGAATCATGGAGGTTGTATGGTTTTGCTTTTGTGAGGCCTCGCCCGAGCACCGGTCCGATCCGCCGAGGGATCAAAATGCTCTTTGGGAGAAACTCCACGATTGAAACTCACTGTGAGTTTGGAAAATTGATTTTTGTATTTTGAAGGTTGAGAAGTGAGTCGCCACTTTAATTTACTTATTTTAATTGGAAAAATTAAAGAAAACCCCAAATTGATTGACTCAAAAATTTGATTTTATCCCAATGGAAAAGTGCACCAATCCACGAGTGACCAAGAAGGGCTCGGGGATCAAGTTTTGGTAATTACACAGTTAAGAAAATGTTATTTTCTTTAGTTTGGCTTGAAATGCAAAATAACTCTTAAAATTGATTTTTTGTGTATGCATGAACAAAAAATATAATGATGAATGAACATATATATATATATATATGATGTGATGGAATGACAATAATAAATAAATAGGCCAGATAAACCCTACTTAATTATTACAAAAACAAATGAAATAGAGGGGATCTTTCCTCTAGCCCTTATGGGTACTAGGAAAAGCACACATTCCCCAAAATAAATCAAAAAATAAAATCACAAGTAAAAGATTAATATGAATAAATAAAAGGAAAACAATATTGATAAAAAGATTTTTGGAGTTGATGCCCTTCAGAATGGCAGCCTGCGTATCCTATTGAATAAGAATCAAACCCCACGCAGTTCTCCCTTCTTGCGAAGGAGGGGTTTTAAAAATGTGTTGGTTTGCTTATTAACTTAATTCTGATCCTTAAATTAATAAGTTTTTTAGATCTTTTCAGTTTTAGACCTAAAGAAAATTCTAGATCTGAATTTAGAATTTTAAAATGGGAAAGGGATTATACCTTTGCTTTTCTTGGCTTTCGGACGAATGGAACTAGTTTTGCTCCGGATCTCAACTCCACCTTGAATTCAAAGGAAGCTTGGAATCTGGATCTAGAAGCAGCAAATATGTGAGTATAAGAACAAAAATATGCTTTGAAATTACTCTGATCGCTTTGAAACGCTCTAGAATGCTTTAGAATCTCTTGGAAATCATTGGAAGTCATGCCAAATGAGGCTAGAGGAGGCTCCTATTTATAGAGCTGACAGAGGAGAAGCCGGCGGCAGGGGCGGCACGGCCAATGCGCCAGCCATCTGGGAGGCACGCCAGACGTGCTACCATACCAGCGGCATGATTTTCATGCTGCACCAGCAGCCTTTTTTCGGTGGCACGGAGGCGGCACGGAAAATGTGCCTCCCAGCGCCACTCGCGCGGCTCAATCCATTTTTGTCTGTTTCGGGCCTGTTTCAGCTCTGATTCGAGCTCTGCTTGATTCTATGGGTTCGTGACTGAAAAGTAGTCGACTAGAGGAGAAAAGATTCAAGAAATTTATTTTTCTACAGGGCGCTGCCCCGCACCCCGCAAGGGGCGCTGCCCCTTTGACCACTGCCCACTAACCGGCTAGCGGGACCACCATATGCATAGCACCCTATTCTCAATAGGTGTCAAGCTGCAGTCAGATCAGGAGGTGCAAATTTGAGGGTTCACAACTTTTTGTAGCATAAATCATGGAAAAGAGTGAGTCAAACTTTTCTAGTTGTTTGAGATTAAAGAGACTCTTTGAGTGACACTTAATTGGTTTGACTTGATGACACATTGACTGCACTGACTGAAACAAAAAGCCCTTAGGAATGGCTAAAGGCCTAATGAAGGAAGACAACTTAGGGATCATAGTCCCAAATGAGAGATAGGGATGTTATGGACTAGAGATATGCATTAACTCTTTGAACTAAGTGATGGGATGGATTGACAACAAATGATGACATTCTAGGAAGACATGGCCCCATTGTAAGATAAGGGCATAGAAGACAACATAACTTTAAAGAATGAGCCTTTGATGAGGAAGGATGACTTTGGAGACATGAGACTAGATAGATTGATAATTTAACAACTTTGGACATGAGGGAAGGTGACTTGGATGTGCTTTCTCTCTTTCTCTCTCTCTCCTTTTTTTTTTTTTTTAGCTTTAACTTTTGTCTCAGCCGCCCTTTCAAATTTTCAACTTAGCGAGCTTGAATTAATGAAATTTGGGAGAAAGCATTCCATCATGATTTGCTATTTGTCTTCATGTCAAGTGGCTCTAACCTTTGAATTCTGGGTTTGATAAGGATTTTCTCTGAACTTGTCGCCCCTTGTTGAGGTACATCATTTGATTATCCAATTGTGCAATAGGTAATTACATTTATTTGCTCCTTATCCTTCAACTATTTAATGAGAGGTCCTTCTTTGGTTAGGAGCTTGTGAAGCATTTATTGATTCGAGAGAATGAGGACACCCCACATTTTGATCTATGCTAATTGTGGTGGATTTAATTTTTACCCCTTTTTTCTTCATTTTCTTTTCTTTTCTTTTCTTTTTTTCTTCTTTTTTTTTAATTTTTTTTAAGCTCATCCATGTCAAACTCAATCAAGGAAGATAAGAAAGTTAATGCATAAATAATGAAAAGAAAACATAGATGCATTACTATAAAGAAAACTTTATTATAAAATAACAAAAAAAAAAGGGATTGATATGGTTGACAAAATAAAATAAAATGACAGATTCAGACTTTTAGGCTTAGGTTTAGACTCAAACTCAGACTTAGAATTCAACCTTAGATAGGTCAGATTAGTTAGGCTTGAACTCCTCCATGTTATGCTACTCAGGGTTGAATTAAGGTCTTAGGTCTTACTTTAGGGGGATGATGTCTCCACTATCGATCAAATCCTATATTCTATTTTTCAAAGCTTTACATGCATTGATTTGGTGCCCTGCTCCTTGATGATATTCACAATACTCATTGGGGTTGTAGCTCTTTGGTAAGGGATTAGGAGGGACTCTTGGTTCCAAGGGTTTTACCATTCTTGCCTTCAAAGCCTTCTTATAAATTGCTGCTAATGGAACTCCCAAATCTGTGAAAGCCCTTCATTGAGATTTCAAGGGTCGCCTACTAGTCATGCCAGCTACCTCTATACTCTCTCGCTTGACATCAATAAGGGGATTGTAGGTGTCCAGATCCTTCCATTTAGTAAAGGCAAGGGGAGTAGAGGTATTGCTCTTCTTGCACCCTTTTTCCATTGCGAGGGTTTGCTCTAGTACATCAATGTTGAGGTTTAAAGGTCTTTAAATAGTAGAAGAGGCGGGGTTTTCCTTTCTTTGAAAAGGATTCAAAAAAGAGGCAAGGTTAGTATCTAAGACTGATGGCATAGCTGAGGCTAGAATGGCATTGATGCTTGAGATTGAGGATGTAAAATTATAAGTCATGTCAATGGTAGGTGCAACATTGATAGGCTTAGTTTGGTTCAACATTCCTCTCACTTCATCAATGATAAGCTGGCGCTGAAAACTCAAAGCATTAGTGAAAGCAGAAGTGAGATAGATTAAGGCATTATTAAAACTATACTGTTGGCTAGCTAAAGACTAATTGAAATTGGCTCGTTGAGCATTTAGGGCAAAGATGAGAATAGTTGAAGGTTCTCTTCTTGCCTCTTGAGTAGGTTGGTTAGAGCTTCCATGTCAGTCAAGCTTACCATTAGTACCTTTAAAACCAAGTCAAAGAATAAGGTACGTGCTTGGAAAGGAAGCAATGAAATGGGCACGCACACTTTGAGGAAAAAGTCTCTCATTGATGTTGTAAGCTAACTGCATTTGCACTTTTGATGATTTCCTAATATTGCACAGGTCAAGGTCTCAGGCTTAAGGTATCAGGTTGAACCAAAGGTATTGGACTTAAGATAGTGTACTGAGCTAAAGGTATTGGGCCTAAGGTATTATGCTGGGGCCAAAGATATTGGGTTTAAAGTAGTGTGTTAGGCCAAAGTTATTGAGTTTAGGGTATTGCGTTGGGCCAAAGGTATTGGGCTTAAGGTAGCGTGTTGGGCTAAAGGTAGTGTGTTAAGCCAAAGGCATTGGGTTTTAGGTAAGCTTATAGGCATTTGTTAATCTGGAGGTAATGGATTGGTTTTAAAGGTAATGGGCCAAGGATGTTAGGCTTATAGACAACAGTGTCTTATGGCTAGGTTGGCAAAGGAGGGTAGAGATTTTTTTTTTGTTTAAGATTAAAGTTTAAGGTGAGGACATTTTGGGAAAGGTTAAGGTAACAATGCTTAAGGTTAAAGGTGTTTGAGGCCAAGGCTAGGGAAATGAGATTTTAGGTTTAGGGCTAGGGTATTAGTGTTTAGGTTAAAGGCTAAGGTAACGAGGTAAGGTTTAGGGTGATGGCTTATGGTTTATAGGATAGGGTTTAGGGTGATGGCTTAAGGTTTGTGGGGGTAAAGATGAATGGGATAGAGGTGAGAATGTTTATAGGGGAGGTGTTTGAAGGGAGGTAAGAATGTTTGACCCTTCTTCAGTTCAATGTTTGATCTAGACTGGAGATGAATGCATATTTTATTTATACAATATGGATGCATGATATGCATGAGGAAAACATTTCATGAAAGTGTAAAGATTATGGTATATACAACCTAAGGTCAAGATCTACATTCATTACATGAAAGGGTAAGGGTGGCTTTGTACAAGGTATCTATCACACTAGAGCAACGATATACCAAACCATATGTGAGTCAAGGAGCCTCGCGTGAGTCCAACAGTACGTGTATACTTGTTACACCTTTGAAATGATTAAAGGATTCATTGTGGGGTGGATGATTTCACTATCAGTGAATAGACCTAAGGAGGGTTGCCTACTCGATGTTACTTTATATCCTTTGTTTTCCTAAGAAACTAGGGTTTTAGACAAGAAGCCCAATGTAATGATGCATGAAAAAATCCATTTTATAATAAAAGCCAAACTTCCTGTTTTACCAAGAGTAGTCCACTTTCATCTTTCATTTTGAAAAAGATTTTGAAGTCCCCAATGGAGTTGCCAGCTGTGATGCCTTGCCTGAGCACCTGGTCTGATCCGTTGAAGGGAATCGAAATGCTCATTTAGGAGAAACATCACAATTGAAACTTGCTATGAGTTCAGAAAATTGTATTTTGTAAGTTGTAATTTTCAAAGGGAGTCACCACTTTAATTTTGTTTATTTTAGTTGGGAAAATTAAAGAAAAAACCTAATTTGATTGACTCTAAAATTATAACATTTATCCCAAGGAAAAGCACTAGTCCTCGAATGACCAAAGAGGACTCGGGGACTAGGTTTTGGTTAATACAAAAAATTTGTTTGGTTTAAATACAAAATATCTTTTGCAAAAAAGAAGTTTTTATGTATGCATAAATAGATATAATATGATGCATGAAACAAATATTATTTGTGCAATGCATGGCAAAATATGAGATAATGAATATTACCAAATGCGAAAAATAAAGGAAAACTACTTAAAACTATTACAAATTAAAATATCAAAATCAGGGGATCTTTCCTCTAGCCCTTATGATTTCTAGGAAAAGCACACATTCTCCACATATAATCTAAACGACTAAAGTAAGAAAAAAAATGATAAAACAATTATAATAAAAAGAACTAAAATTTTGACTCTTATTTAAGAAAAACAATTTCAATCCTAAACTATGTGAAGAAGATGATAGAGAGAAGAAGTTGTTAATTTTAGCGGAGTTAAATGCCTTAGAGATGGCAAGCTTGCGTATCCCTTTGAATGGGAATCAAACCCCATGTAGTTATTCATTCTTGCAAAGGAGGGGTTTTTAAGTCATTGCCTTTGTTATCATGTTTTAATTGATTTTAAAGGCTTAAGGGATTTGTTAATTAGATCATATTTTAATTAGTAAAAATTAGATCTTTCTAGATTTAGATCTTGAAATTGGAATTGAAAAAGGAAAAGGAAAGGACTTTTACCTCTGGCTTTCGGCGATGAGGAACGTGGCAAGCAAGCTTGGCACCATATCTAAGTTCCACCTTAACTTAAGGATAGCACAAGCACTCCTTTTGGAAGAAGAACTCTTGAATAGCACGAACTCTTATTAAAGGTACTTGAATCACACCTTTGCTTGAGAACCACAAATTACCTTTTGAAAGAAATAACTTGAGTTGCACCCTTTTCTTGATTAAGGAGCTTAGAGATAATGTTTGAGGTGATTTAGAGGATTATGAATAGGATTTTGAGATGATTAAAAAGCTTGGGAATAAGATTTAAGGCAATTAAGAGGCTTAGGAATAAGGTTTGAGGTGATTAGAAAGCTTGGGAGTAAGGTTTAACGTGATGGAAGAAGTTTTGGAATGGGGTTTTAAAGATTTGGAAGTTTAGAAAAAGGGTTTTGATGATTGGAAAGCTTATGAATAAGGTTTAGAAAGTTTTAAGGCGAGTATAGAAGCATATAATTGTGTGTCTCAGTTGTTAAGAGGTGCAAGGTATTTATAGGGGAAGTTTGGAGGCTCAATACTATGAATTTTTGGTGTGAGAACCATGAAAAACGCATGCAATAATTTGTCCTGGGCTGCGGTAACCGCAAAGGGCTTTGCAGTAACCGTAAGGCTGGCTGTGGTAGCCAATTGGCTACCGTAGGGACCTCTACGATAACCACAGTAGAGACTACGGTAACTACAGCAGGCTGCAAGTTGCCGCAACCGGCCCGTGAGTTGCCGCAGCTCATTTTTTAGCACGTTCTCATCCATTTTTTATATGATTTGAGCCCAATTTGATTCTATAGGTTCATAATTGAATGCTAATCATCTGAAGGCGCAAGTTTCAAAAAATTTATTTTTCAATGGGGCACTGCCCCCTTGACCCATGCCCGCTAACTAGTTAGAGGGGCCACCGTATGCATTGCGTACTAATCTTAGTAAGTGTCAAGCTGTGGTCAGATCCTAAAGGTGAAAATTTGAGAGTTCACACTAGGTGCATTGATTTTTGAATAGCCAAAGAACATGGTTTAGCAGAATAAATTAGACTGCAATTTTCATCATCAATTAGACTGTAATTTTCATCATCAGAGGATGAAGAATAATCTTCAACGGCAAAAAGACTTTTTAGAGAGTCTTCATCATCTTCTAAGAATAATGACTTAACATCAGCTTCTTTAAGATTAACTGACGTAACTTGTTGAAGATGTTGAATGAGCTTAGCTACTTACATTGGTTTATTTGGGCAATTTTTTGCATAATGCCCTCTTCTTCCACACAAGTAACATTTATTTATCTTCTTTCCTCTGTATTTACACTTCTTGAAAAACCTGTAACCCTTCTTTGATTTTCTCAATTTTCTATGGTGGCCTTTTGATCAAAAGAAATGTCTTTTCTTCTTTGAAGAGCACTCACAATTTTTATCTTTGCATTTGACATAAAGATCAGGATGATAACAAGCATTCTTTAACATTGGATCTTTATGTCTCTTAAGTGTTTGCTTTAGCAAACAATGAGTATCACAAATTTTGTTCAAAGATCTCATCATGACTTCGTAAATTTGACCAAGTATTAAATTTGACAAAGATTGGTCATGATCTTGAAGAGTAGTAAGGATTGCTGCTGCTAATGGTTCTGGCAAAGAAGTTACAAAGGCTTGCTTGAGATCTGAATTACCATTGCCTTTTAATTCATAGAACTTTTTGGACATATTATGAAAATTCCTATCAAGATCTTTCTTCTGAAGAGAATAACACTCATCTTGAAGAAATATTTTCTAATGTTTTCAACATCATCTATAAGAATTCCTACAAATTCAATATGAATTTTGCAAATAAATTCAGTTATAGAGAAAAATAGTAATTGGGCCTTTGCGAAGTCTCCAAGGTTTAGATACCAATCTTGGAGTTTTCTAATACTCCTATGAATAAAATCTTCAATGGCTTGTCTTTCAAAAATGTCAGGCTTAGCAATTTGAATTTCAAGCCATGCTCTAAACTCTTTGATTTTGTAAGAGTATTGCTCTGGAGTAATATCATCCAAAGTAAAATACTGGGATGATCCAGTATTGACTTTTGGTGTGAATGAACTTTGCCAGGTCTGTTGGAGGTGTATGTTTGACTAATGGGTTCTGACTAAATGTTTATAGGTCAAGATCAGTCTCTTCAAAATATTCAATTATACGAGGATTATTACTAGTGGATGATTCTGGTTCTGCCATGAAGGATTCTTAAACCAATGGTTCATATTCTAATTCACTATTTTCTGATTCTTCTTCTAGGGAACTAGAAGGTGAATCATCTAAGGAAAATTCTTAAGAGATCATAATAGCCTGGTTTGGATTTTTGGCTAAGTCCAACATTGATCTATGAAATTGGTTAAAGGTTCATCATAAAATGAGATGAAGGTGATTATTTTGGGTATATGTTCATAGGTGTTTTTATTGAGTCTCTTGTTTGGGATTCTTTGGTTTGAGATGGTTTTTGTTCTGATAGCATTGAATCATCAAAAGATGATAGGGAAGGTTTTGGATTAAAAGTTGGTTTATTTTTTCTTTTAAGCATTTCAGCTGTATAGCCAAAATGTTTGATGGCTTCAAGTAAAGGAATAGACAAAGTATATTATGTGTGTGTGTGTGTGTATATATATAGCAGTATTGGTGTGTTTTGTATTTGTATGGGTACAACACTATTTGAGAATGCTTAATTAACATTATCATATATATTATATAGTTCAATTTGGTAGTGTATATATATTACACAGTTCAATATTGATATGGTTGCCCATCATTGTCTCCAAGGACAAGAGATACTAATCAATTTTCTATCAGCTTTCATCACTTTTTGATACCTTTCATTTCAAATGATTTTGTGGAAATTTAGTGACTTTGGGTTCATAAACTTGTTTTTGCTCTCACTATATAGCTTCATGATGGATCTTAGTGTGTATGCTAGAAGAATATCTTAGAATTGTTTAGAATTAAAAATTATTCAAATTTATGTAATGTCTAGTTGAAGCCAGTGTTGTGTTGATTATTAACTTTAGTAGTGATCTCTTGCTGTTAATTTCATCTTTTTAATGTTTTGTCCAAATATTTTCCTAAAATTATTATTTCATTTTTATAACTTTTCATGATTTGTGAAAAATGGTTGCACTAATCCATTTCTTATTGAAAATTATAATTACCAAAAATTAATTCCCTTGTATAAGATTTTATTTCTAAATTATTTTATTTTATTTTAATTATTAATTATTAATATTATAGGCTACAAAATGTTGAAAAGAATGTGCAAAGAAAATGAAAAGATAACAATATATTTACGTCCTCAAAAGAAGTCTAGTTTTGCAAATTGTTTGACCGCTCAAATGGATACTCTAAAGGAATGTCCTCTGTGACTTCTAGATGAACCTTCTAATGAGGAGAAAAATTTGAAATCACATACTATTCAAGATTTTAATAGTGAAAATGAGAGTAAGTATTAATCATAATATAATTTTATTATTAAAATTATTTACTATATTTATTTTAAATAAAATTTAATATATTTACTATTTTTTATTTGCTTATGATTGCAATTATACATGCTCAAATATGCAAGACTAGAGGTCCAATTGTCATTGCAAATATATGGAATCTATAAAAAGGAGAAGAGTTACAAGTGAATTTCAATTCATATAATCAATGCATGGATAATGGAAAACTCGAGTATTTTTGTGATATTGTTGCAAGAAATCCAAAAATTACTCCCCTTAAGTATGAAGATTAGAGAAAAATGCCACAATCAAAAAAAGAACAAATTTGGAATATTGTAAAGGTAAAAATGAATAATTTATTATAATTCTTAACATATTTAATTTCATACATTTTAGCGTTTTTTTGTCCTTTGAGCTAATGATATATCTAATTTTTTAGTCAAAATTCAAATTATTAGAAAATAAGAAATCTTGGGTACTTAAGCAAGTAGGCAAATGTTTGAGAATTTTCAAGCATATTTTATACGAGGATAATTTCTACAAATACAAATCACTTGCTGAATTAAAGGCAAATGTGGATCCTAGAACCATCAAAGAAAATGGGAGAAATTTGCTACTAGATGGTATTCAGAGGAGTGGCAGGTAACTATAATATTAATTTGCGTTGACTATTTGTAATCCATTTTGTTTCATGTTATTTTTTTCTTTCTTATATATATTTTTTTAACAAAATGTCTTTATGGATATAGAAAAAATTTGAAAATGGTAAGAAAAGCCGAGCACAAATGAAGATACCTCATACCTCTAGAACCATATCATTTGCTTGAAGGGCTAAAAAAGAGGAATTATTTTTTCCATTAATTTAGTATTTTCTTATTAATTTTTTAGCATGTTTAACATACTATATTAGTTGTGCATTATTTTTTTATAGCGTAATATGACTAGAAAAATACCTAGTAGAGTAAGCATTTATAGAAAATATTACAAGTATAATTACACTACAACATTTTACCTCTTTAGTCATGGAATAAATCGTGGCTAAAAATGAGAAAATTTATGGCTAAACACTTTAGCCACGGTTTACATAATCATAACAAGAAATGGCGTAGCAAAAGGTTTGCCACATAATTTGTTATTTTCATGGCTAAGTATCAAGAAATCTTGCTATGAAAATCATTTCAATATGGCTAAAAGGTTAAAATATTTTGTCATAAAATTATAGACTTATAGCAAATAGTTAATTTTATTAGCTATGATATAATGTTGCTATATTCTTTATTTTAGTTATAATATAATAAATTTGTAGCAAAAAGTTTAATGTGCTTGCCACATTTATTTATATTGTGGCAAAAATGTTTATATTTTAGCTACAAATATGAAAACCTCATGACTAAAAGATATAGTCACTTGCCACAGTTATCATATGGTGGCTAATCTTTTATACTTCAGTTATAAACATTATAATTCATAACTAAATATTAGAATTATTAGCCACTATAAAATTAAATTCATAGCAAGATTAAGCACCTAATTGCTTCAGAAAAAAAGTGACCATAGTAAATAGGTTTAGTTTTTAGTCACACATAAAATAAATTCATGTCTAATTGCATATAGTATTTACCATTGATGATGAAATTTTGTGGTAGCACTAACTTTTTGGCTTTGAATAAAATAGATTTGTGGCGAGAATCAACTTTTAATTTTCAAATTTAGTCACACAACATATTGAATTCATAGCAATAATTATTATTTGCTACAAAACTTGTGTATCCAAAGGAATGGCTAATTATTTGATTTAATTATGACAAATAAATTAGATTGAAAGAAGCCACAAAAATACAAAAGTATGATGAGAATAAATGTTAATAAACATAAACTTAAATATAATGCAAATTTTCTTGAAAACAAAATATAAAAATATTCTTCACGATAATTTGAAATAAAAAATTCTGAAAATTAAAAGTCCTACTTGCTAGGTTTGCATAAAATATAAAACAAGAATTAAAATGCATTCAGTGCATAATATGTCTTCATGTCCATTTAAATCTTCATAGCCTGCGAAAACAAATTAAAAAAAAATAATCTTAGGAAAATACTTTTTATGACTATTTTATTACATTAACAAAAGAAAGTAATAGGACCATTATATTGCAACTTACTATTTAAGTCATAGAGACTTGATGATTTGTTGCACTATGTTGAGCTCTGCTACCAGACATTATTTTAAATTTTTCTTCCCACTGTCTATTTATCTATACAATTTTTTCTTCCATTTGATTTTTAATTTCTTCAACTCGGTCATTTGCTTCTTTTCTCGCCACCTCCACTTGCTCACTTATTTCTTTTCTTGCTGCTTCTACTTGTTTCATAAGTTCAAACTTTGTTGGTCTAACTCCAAAATATTCAGTTACACTTTTTCCAGGGCCATAAGCTCTTAGGTAACCATTCTTTTCTAGTCCAAGCACCTCACGAAATATTTGATCATCACTCATTGTTATTTGTCCTTCTTCTCGTTTTTTTTTTTTATTGATCAAGTTGAACATGTAATTATCATAAATTAATTAGTTAGATTGTGCCATTATATTGAAAAAAAAAAAAAAAAAGCAAAGCTTACAATGACATTTCAAGAAAAAGGATCAACTTTTTTCCCTCACTTTTTCTTGCGCCACTCAACTCATACATCAAGACGAGAAGGCTCTATTCCATTTTTTTTTTCTGTTTGATCAAACATTAAAATTATTCAAAAAAAATTCACATATCCCAGTTCCAAAATAAAATAAAATAATAATAATTAATCTCCAAAAGGTTAGAATAATTATCAATTATTATATTTTTAACAAAGATAATTAATAAAAATAGTAAGGCAACAAAATACAATGCAAGACTTGTGTGTGAAATTAGTTTTTTTTTTTTTTCCCAAGATGAAAGCAATTAAATGTTTCCTGATGAAGTTTAGACAAAAATAAAATAAATAAAAAAACATATCTGCCCAAACACAAAATATAGAGGAAAGAGAGAGAGAGAAAGAATGAGGAAGCGAGGAAGAGAAGAGAACTACCTCACCAACCATTAAACCAGCAAATTAAAGACCAAGAAACTCATTTTCCTATTCCATTTAACTTTTAGTTTATCAAAAACTTGAAAGGAAATGAGAAATTTAAAGAAAAGAAGAAAAAGAGATTGCTTGAATTGATAAGAGAAGGAGAAATAGAGTAGAGAAAAGAGAGATCCAAGCTATTCATCAAATGAGAAGGCTGCTTGTTTTGTTGATCCAACAATTTGGAGGTTAGTTTATGCAAATCGATATTGATTGTTCTTTTTTCTTATATTTTTTACCTATTTTCTGTTATCTTGTTCTTGCCCACAGCAAAAGATCTAGCGTTGTAAACAATACCCATGAACAATAAATTCAAGGGTTTAGACTTTAGATTTCAGATCTAAATCACTTAGGCATCACATTTAGGATTTAATTCAAGGTTTTAGACTTTAGATTTCAGATCTAAATCACTAGGCATCATTGTTAGGATTTAATTGTTTCAGACATTTTAGAAGCAATAATTGCTTGAATTTCATTAATTGAAAATTGATAAGTAAAGGATTTTAAGCTTGGATATTTATAGAGTGAAAGTGATAGCTAGAGCTTCAAAATTGGTCCGTATACTATAATTTTTTTTTCTTTTTTGAGTTTATCTTGTCGCTTTTGATTTGTAATGGGGACTATGATTAGAACTAAGTAATTAAACTCCTATAACTGGACAAGTATACTAGAATTGATCAAGATGAACCTATAGGATGTTGAATTTTGCAACCCAGCATTTTATTATCTATTGGAAATTTCAAAATATAATAATTAACCCAAGTGTGTAAACAACCCTATATAAAAGAATAGCCATGATGCTCATACTTGTTCTTGCCCACATAACAAGGTCCAATAATTTTTACTTTTTTTCTTAATAAATTTGTCAGATATAGATTTGAGAACTCACAATAAAAAATTGAGTACCGTTTTCTATATTGGTCCTCTAATTTAAATTAAGTATTAAAAATTTTAATGTTGAATTTTAAGTATTGAATAATATAAGTGATATAATTTTTAAATTATTAATTGTAGTTCAATGTAAAATTTTATTTAAAAATTTTAACTTATTATTTGAACTAATTTTTAATTTAATTAACACTTTTAAGACTTATATTATTAAAAAATAATTTTAAATAGTTAATTTCTTAAAATGCTTAATTTTAAATATTATTTCGTGTTATTGATGAGTGTTTGTCATAGCAATCCATTATTGTTAAAGTCAATGAACCTATCCCCTCTCATCTGGTGGTTGTTGTACTCTTGACTATTGTCTAACCTATAAATATGGGCAAGGTAATAAGGAGTCTTTCCCCATGAATATAAGTTTTAACTAGATAAAATTTTATTATTTTAAATCAAGTTTTCATGCCTAATGTGAACAATTAGTGTTATGCATTTTATAATATATACATACATACTAGATGAAAAAGTTTTTGGAAGTTTTATTTCTGCTAAAGTGCAAGGCTGGCATCAGTTTGCCTTATCAATCTTTATTGGATATCCCTATTTTTACAGTTACTATGTGAAATTAAGAGTACACAAAGTTGACTTCTTTATCAATTTGACTTCTTTGTCAACTCCTTTTCTTACGCAAAGTTAACTTGTTTGATTCTTGTAAACTGCATATCTTTTGGCTTTCTTTTTCTCTCTCCTAGTCTGGATGGATGATTTGGTGGCAATTGTATATTCTGAAACAGATTCTGGACATTCTGGACCAAGAAATGAAACCTGTTTTATGTGAAATTAATAGGAATATGGAGGTAAATGAAATGGAGGATCCATGCCTTGCCTGCCAACTGCAATGCTTTCAGAAGAGGGGTATATATAATACAAGTGAAAAGGCATATCTTTTAGCCTTTTGTTGAATTAAAATTGTTACAAAGAACTCAAATCAATAAATATGCTATTTACATAGGATTTTTTTTTATTATAAATTTTTAATTAATTATATAAAAAAATACAATAAAATAAAATAATCGATTCACTTATTATATCTTATTAGAGATTAATAAAATATTAAAATAATAAAAATTATAAGTTTAATTTTTATTATAATTATATTTCAAAATGTATGAATATGTTAATTCTTTAAAAAATATTTTATGTTATTAAAGTAGTTCTATGTAAAAATCGTGCAATTGCATGGATAGCGCTAGTTTTAGATATGAACTTGGGATAAATAGTGAAAAAAAAAAAAAAGAAAAAGGGAAAAATGATTTTGGGTTTAAGTTAGGTTTGAGCTCTGACTAAACTTAGGCACCACTTCCAGCCCAGCTCAGCGTTGTTCTTAAAATAAAGTCTTAATTGCATCATTTCATTCACTCATATATACTTGAGTTAAAAGATAAATAAATAAATAATGTCAAGTTCAGCTCTAACAAATGATTTATAGATAAGTTTTAAGTAGTTACAATTGAATTCACATGTAAGGCATGCATGCGTGGTACGTAAATTCATAATTAAAGCATGCATGATTCGGCATTTTAAATAACTATATATCACCCAGAAGGCAAAAAAAAAAAAAAAAAACCGTATCATACACAAGCTTAATTAGAATTGTCTCCAAGATATTAGTGTTGAACATTCTCTTCAAATGGGTAGAAGGGAGAAAGAAGCTTCGAAGCTGTAAAAATCTTTTCTGCTCATAAATTTTATTTGAGAAAAAAAAAATAAAAAATATGAGTATTATAATTAATAAATTTCTATTGCTTGGAATTAATAGGATGAAGAAACGTTACAAAGTGGAGCTCAAAGATAACAACATTTATGACTTGGTAGTCGACTTCACCTCCCAATAGTATGTACTATACATTTTTGGCAAATTGTTTATTAATCCATGCATCTTATGCGTTGAATTATTATTATTATTATTATTATTTTCTTTAGGTCTGTATCATGGATATGTCTGGAAAGTCCACGTGGAATTAGAAGAGGGTTACCCTCAAAAACCTCCAATAATTAATTTTGAAACAAAAATATATCATCCAAATATTGATCTTGAGTAAGAATTTACTTTTACTACTACTAAGTTTTTTTTTTTTTTTTTCCCCTACTTCGTATTTGTTTATTTTGCCAATTCTAGCCATATCTAAAAGCCTTGATTTGTTTTATAGATCTGGATTTATCTGTGTGTCTTCATTGGACAATGAGCATTGGGACTCTAAATTTGGTATTAGCTATTTTTTTTTTTTTTAAATTTTCAAATCTTGAATGTTAAATATATATTTTACTTAATGAGTATATATATAATTAACAAAAGGCTTAATTCACATAGGAGTTGATCATGTACTGGAGCTTATCATTCCGCAAGTGCGGGTTGAACCTAATTTTGATGATCCTTATAATAAGGAAGCTTCTGAGCTCTACACTTTTGACTTCAAGGAAAATGCAGAGAGAGTTTAAAAGTATAATTTGTTTTGTTTCTTAATTCTTATAGGACTAGTGGCAGAAATTTTTATTATACATATAGATGTTTTGAGTTTTCGGAATTGAACTCTAATTCTTTTATGTAACTTTAATGCAGGTTACTGTCTCAGTCATGCCACGCCAGCTTAATGGCCTAGTCAACTTCATATTCAACCACTGAGTAGCTACAGCATACAATACTGCTTTTATCTCTAGTTTTAATCACTTGTAATGTAATCATTCAATGATCAACTATAGTTTTATCTATTTTATTACTAGCTCTGTTTTTTCTCATTCACTCACATCCTTTACATATTGGAGACTCAATATTTAATTAATTAAAAATAAATTTATATTTTATTATAAAAGTAATATATTAAAAAAATTTATAGGTGGCAGTTCTCTCTTAAAAATGGTGACCACAAGAAACCTCATCAACTACAGAAGGTGAATATGATAAAAGGAAACAGTGAATAAGTTTGTAATCTTCCTGCTCTGAATTTTCAAAAGCATTTCCAATTCTTAAAATGAACTTTGTGAAAATAATACAGGTTTCAATGGAAATTGCAGACAACCAGACAAGACACTTCTATGAGAATCCACTCAAAAACTGGGTTGACGAACCACTAAATCTAGTAGTTGCAACAATCTTATCTGCCTAACAGGGTTGTGCTTCCTACAATATTCACATTCAAGCATACTGAAATAACCCCATTAAATCTTGAACACAATCCATAATGATTAATTACCATATTCTGTTGATGGAATAAGACATCTTCAGCAATGTGCCATATCAAAGGAATTAAAATAAAAAAGGGGTACTACGTACCCTGGACCCTCTATCAGCTAGATTTTCCATCTTTATGATCCATGAATCTATGAACCATCAACCACCTGCCAATGATGCTAACTGGAACAGCACAGACAGTAGATAAATGAAAGACACCTCAAATTTCTAGCAGAGTTCAAGCATTTAAAGATAGAAAGGGAAAGTTGAATCAATTCTAGCGTACCACGAAAGTAGGAAAGGTTTCTTGATGACAAATAACTCACCCCAGAACTAGTATGAATGGCAATGCCAATAGTTCCATTCCATCAGATCAACATAGGCACCCCCACCTCTGGGTAACATAACTCACGCTGATTACTAGTGAGATAAGACTGCCTTTAAAACACCCTTGCGCTCAATTTTTCTTTTTTTACGCATAATACAACAAACATTATTGTCATAAGAACATAGGGGAACCTTAAAACCTTATGCTTTATAATTTTACAAAGATGTCACCTACGAAATATCAAAGTTGCAAGTAACATACAGGACATTCACAATCTCATCTCATCCTCAATCACTCCGAAAATCATCATACAAAGAAAAGGAAACAACTAGGAAAACTCAAATATCAATTGCACTAAACTTATTAACAACATTAAAATCACATATTCCATTTTCCAAAATAATCAAATAGAAGTAGTAACACAGAAAAGCCTAAAATTCCTGGCCTCCCAGTTCCTAATAACAGAAGTAGGAAACAAAATTAATGCTAGCAGATCAAGGAAGTATGAAAGGATTCTCAATGAACAATAAAGACAGTCAATATATTTCATCTATCATTAACTTCCCAAAAGGGAAAATACAAAAATTTTCTGTCTATTATCTATCTAAAGTCAGACTTCTAAAGCCTAAATATAGCAAGGAATTGAATTGCTTTTAGCGTAGCAACCACTAGATACGAGGCTTGGTTCGCATAAGCTCAGCTGATTCCTCCTGCAAATCTTGTATGAGCTTCAATAGCTCATCTCGCATTGTGATCTCCGTAGATGCGTCAACATGCCTTTGAATAGCAGATAACCAATCAGCATCTTTGCTATTCCCTTGAGATGAAAACCAGTGACAGATTGCCCTGGCAATAGGAATGACATAGATTCCACAATCATATCCATTAGTCTGTTGAGGAGTGGGGGTTTCAACAAAGACAGGAGGAGTTGCAGCATTTAAAGAAGGCAGGCATTTGGAAGAGGGTTTCTTCTTGTTCTTAGTTTTAGGTTTTGTTGATAGTGGAGGAGTGGGAATTCCCATGGATCCTTCGAGTGCCTCATAAAGCCTCATGGCGTAAAAATTATTAACTCCCTGCATGGTGTCATGATGTGAAAAACAATTCTTGGTCCTGTCATACACAAGGAGGCTCCAATGTGTTCCATCTTCACCACCACCGAAATCATTATTGTCATTAATTGTGAAAAGAACGAGTTTCTTGGTTGCCAATTTCAATGGTTCCAAAAAATCATTGAGGTTTTGATCTTCGGAGGAATTGGCAAGCCAAAAGGAAACGGATGGTGGAACAAGCAGGACATCGTTAGAATCACACAAGGAAGACAAATAATTGAAATAGAACGCATTGATCTGATCGCTGAGAAAGCAAGGTCCGCGAACAAGATCCAAATCAGACTCCCTCAACACGACTTCCTTGTACTTCAAAACTTCTCTGTCATCCATGATTGCATGAGCCTTCAAAGAACCTATCAATAACGTAACAAAAACTAAATTGAATAAAAAAACAAAAGCAGACAGAACACATACAGAACCACACGCGAATTGCTAAACAAATCAGTTTAAAATAGAGAAGAAATTGAAAGGACTTAGGAAAACCTGAGAAATTCTGGCGACAATTGAGGGAAAACTTTGAAACTCCGGCGACAATTAACAGAATCCGGCGAATTGGTTAGGGTGTTGGTAGCAACAGCCGACACACAAACGAACCAGAGACATGGGATTTTATATATATATATATATTAAACATGCTAATCCTACTCCTAACTGCATTTGGGGTATAATTATTATTTTATTATTTTTTATATATAATTTATTTTTGTTTTATAATTTTTTATTTTAATATATAATTTAATATTTGCTAAATTACCATTTAATCTTTCAGTATTGAACAAATTCACTTTAAGATCTTTTTATTTTGAAAAACTAATAAATATATCTCTTAATTTGAATTATGTCTATCACTTTACTCTTTCTACCTATATTTTTTATAAATTTCATTAAAAAATTTAAAAAATCTAAAAATAAAAAAATAATTTTTATTACACCCACCACATGATGTAGCAAGAAAATCTAATACAAATAAATTAGTTTGATTAAGAGGTTTTAAGTAGTTTGATTGATTTTTTTTTCAAGTCTTAACACTAGCGCAATCCAAAGTAAATTCTTCAATTATAATTTGTCACACAACTTATTTTTGCCATTAACGTCATTAAAAAAAACTTATATTAACATGAAATATCCTAATTTTTTTACTTTTATAATTTTACACTATTATTTAAAAATAAATTATTATACCTTCAAACTTTACAAGTTAAATATAAATTAAAATTGGATCCAATTTCAATACCTAACTAGAGTTATTAACTAAACTCAAGAAATATTGGAGATGAGTCGCACTTTAATTAATACTCCCTTTGTCCCATAGTAATAGGTTTATTTTCTTTTTTCATCCATCCTAAAATATAATCCACTTTTCTTTTTTAAAATTATAATTTATTTGTTAATTTTCTACTATATCCTTATTTATTTTGTATTGTTATCAAGCAAATATTATTAAATGTGGTAAATTGGAAACTACTGTAATATCCCAACCCGATATAGAATATATATACAGTATATAAGTGAAGATACCCGTTTAGCATTGTAATATGTGGCCAAATTGAAAATGAATATTTTTAATATTCAAATGATTTGAATATAAATGTTTTAAAGTAATAATTTTATATAAAAAATATTTTCCTTTATTATTATATTTATATGGATATTTAAAATTATCAATATTTATAAATTTCTATTTGAATATTGATATTGATAAGCTAAACTCATAATGATATTTGATATTATATATATAATTTATAAATATTGTTATATGAGTATTCGAAATAGTAGAAAATTATTTCAAATTTAAAATTAATAATTGAAAGGATATTGATTTATGATATTATTATGTGAATATTTTTAAGAGAATATTTTATTAAATGAATTATTGATTTATTATTTACCAAATTGATAAAATTTTAAA
>CANTUT010000322.1:715000-922500 GCA_947687605.1 Reutealis trisperma
TCATTGTCACCAAACTTTGATTTGAGTCTTGAATCCCCATTTTGATGAATGATTCATTCTTGCATTCTTGAATTGTGCCAATATCATTCCACAAGCCTTGAATCATCCCATTTAGTGTTTCCTTGAATTTCTTCATTCTTGCTCTTGTAATGGGACCATTGGGAAGTTGAATTGGATCTTTGCCTTTGTATGCTTTGTTGTTTGCATCATTCCCTCCCTTGTCAAGATGATTCATCCACGAATCTCCAACACCTACATCAAAAGGAAAAAGATCACTAACATTAATGGTAGCACTAACATTATACTCACTAGGTAGGTCCAACTTGTATGCATTGTCATTGATCTTCTCAACTACTTGAAAAGGTCCATCTCCCCTTGGATGAAGCTTTGTCTTCCTTTGAGTTGGAAATCTTTCTTTCCTCATATGCACACAAACCCAATCACCTGGTTCGAATACAACACGCCTCCTTCCCTTATTCACTTGGCTTGCTATTTGTTGATTTTTCTTCTCAATATTCTTGTCCTCCTCATGTAGTTTCTTCACCAAATCTGCCTTTCTCTTCCCATCCAAACTACTCCTTTCATTATAAGGTAAAGGCATTAAATCCAAAGGGGTTAGAGGATTAAAACCATAAACAATTTCAAAAGGTGAGAAACCGGTAGTAGAATGCACAACTCTATTATAAGCAAACTCAACAAATGGAATGCATTCTTCCCAATTCTTTAAGTTCTTTTGGACAATAGCATGCAACAAAGTTCCTAAAGTCCTATTAACAACTTCAGTTTGACCATCAGTTTGTGGATGACAAGTAGTAGAAAACAACAATTTGGTTCCAATTTTACACCACAAAACTTTCCAAAAATGACTTAGAAACTTAACATCCCTATCACTAATAATAGTTTTAGGAATGCCATGCAAACGTACCACTTCCCTAAAGAATAAATTAGCAATGTTGGTGGCATCATCAGTTTTATTACAAGGAATGAAATGTGACATTTTGGAAAACCTATCAACCACCACAAAGACAGAATCTTTCCCTTTTTTTGATCTAGGCAACCCTAAAATAAAATCCATGGAAATATCAGTCCAATGGCTACTAGAAACAGGTAAAGGAGTGTACAAACCTTGATTCAAAACTTTAGATTTAGCTTGCTTGCACACAACACATCTATCACAAATTCTATGTACATCCCTTTTCATTTTAGGCCAATAGAAGTGTTCATGTAAAGTATCTAAAGTTTTAGTGATGCCAAAATCTCCCATTAACCCTCCCCCATGTGCCTCCTTAACAAGCAGTTCTCTCATAGAACAAATAGGTATGCAAAGTCTATTTTCTTTAAACAAAAACCCATCCATTCTATAGAATTTACCAAATACAACTTTCTCACTTGCTTTGAAAATGCTAGAAAAATCAGAATCATCAAACATACAGAGATTTAATATTTTCAAACCCAAGCATTCTTACATCCAAAGCATTAAGTAAAGCATACCTTCTTGACAGTGCATCAGCCACAATGTTCTCCTTACCTTGCTTGTATTTGATCACATATGGAAAGGTCTCAATGAACTCAACCCATTTGGCATGCCTCTTATTCAACTTACCTTGCCCCTTTAGGAATTTCAAGGATTGATGGTCGGTGTGAATTACAAACTCTTTAGGCCAAAGGTAGTGTCGCCAAGTCTCCAAAGCTCTAAGTAAAGCATAGAGCTCCTTGTCATAAGTGGAGTATTTCAATGAGGCACCATGTAGCTTTTCACTAAAATAGGCAATTGGCCTTTTTCCTTGCATAAGGATAGCCCCAATACCTACACCTGATGCATCACACTCAATCTCAAAAATATCATTAAAGTTAGGCAAAGCAAGAATGGGTGCCTTACATAGCTTATCTTTCAATGAATTAAATGCATCTTCTTGTTCTTTTCCCCACTTTAAAAACACAATTCTTTTTAATTACCTCTGTTAGAGGTGCAGCTACGGTGCTAAAATCTTTTACAAAACATCTATAAAAACTAGCCAAACCATGAAAACTTCTTACCTCACTTACTGATGTTAGAATAGGCCAATTTTTGATAGCACTTACCTTTTCTTCGTCAACTTCAACACCTTGAGCACTAACCACAAATCCTAAAAACACAATCCTATCTAAACAAAAAGAACACTTTTTAAGGTTAGCAAACAATTTTTCATTTCTCAACACATCAAGCACACAACTTAAATGTTCTAAGTGTATGCTTTTAGAATAGACAAGAATATCATCTAAAATACACAACAACAAACTTACCAATAAAATTTCTCAAAACATGGTTCATAAGTCTCATGAAAGTACTAGGTGCATTAGTCAAGCCAAAAGGCATAACTAACCATTCATACAAACCATATTTTATTTTAAAGGCAGTTTTCCATTCATCACCTTCCTTCATTCTAATTTGGTGATATCCACTTTTCAAATCAATTTTACTGAAGATAGCAGAACCATGCAACTCATCAAGCATATCATCTAACCTAGGAATAGGATGGCGATACTTTACCATAATGTTATTAATTGCACGACAATCAACACACATATGCCAAGAACCATCTTTCTTAGGTACTAGCAAAACAGGCATAGCACATGGACTCATCCTTTCTCTAACATGTCCTTTAGCTAACAACTCCATAACTTGCCTTTGAAGCTCCTTTGTTTCCTTGGGGTTACTTCTATAGGTTGGTCTATTTGGAATCGATGCACCAGTAATAAAATTGATTTAATGCTCAATACCCCTAATGGGTGGCAATCCATTGGGTATCTCTTCAGGAAAGACATCATCAAATTCCTGAAAAAGAGAAACAAAAACACTGGGCAAAGAAACATTAAGGTCATTAGTGTTAAAATAAAGCTCCTTGTACATGAGTACAAGTATACTTTTCTTTGAAAACCAAGCTTCCCTAACATCACTTCCTTTTGCATAAAAGTTCACATGTTTCTTTTTACTTTCAACGATTTCTTTTCCCTCATTTTTCTCACTCGAGCTCACTTTCTTTCCTTTCTCAAGATTTTTGGCACTTTTTTTCTTTTGCACTCTCTCTTTCTTTTGGTACATCATTTACACTCTTTTTCTCACTCTTGTCTTCTCTCTCCTTTTGAATTCTTTTTAGCTCATTCTTAGAGATTTCTCTAGGTGAAAGTGGTGTAAGAGTTATCTTTCTTCCATCTTTCTCAAAAGTGTAGTGATTGGTGTAGCCATTATGCATCACCCTTTTATCAAATTGCCAATGGCGTCCTAATAATAGATGACCTGCTTGCATAGGCACAACATCAAATAAAATCTCATCATTATACCTGCCTATCTTGAAAGCTACTAGAACTTGCCTTGTCACCTTAATTTCCCCACAATCATTAAGCCATTTTAGTTTATAAGGGTGAGGATGCTTAGTAGTAGGTAACCCTAGTTTCTCAACTAAAGTGGTGCTTGCTACATTGGTTACACTACCCCCATCTATAATTACATCACAAACTCTATCTTTTATAAGACATCTAGTTTGAAACAGATTTTCCCTTTGTTGCACATTATCATCATTTTGGATTTGGATGTTCAACGATCTCCTTGTGACAAGAGACCTTCCACATTTGGCTATTTCTGGTTGGTTGTCGTCCTCTTCATCACTTGCATCTTTAAGAGGTGGTGTTCTTTCTTCTTCAACTTCTTCTTCACTAGCCGAATAGTACTCCCCATCAACCATGATCATTGTTCTTTTATTTGGACAATCCTTCTTGTAGTGACCTACACCTTGACATTTAAAGCATATAATATTTCCAGAACTAGAAGGTGTAGCTTTACCTTTGTCTTTGCTTGGGATGGGTGTCTTTGGAGCTTCCTTGGAATTGGCTCTAGGCTTGGATGAAAAAGCCTTGTCATCTTTTCTCCAATTTGATTTGAATGTTGCATTGTAAGAGGTAGATAGCCGATTGGTACTCCTCTTCTTCAACTGCTTCTCAACCTTCAAAGCAAGATGAAGCAAATCTTCAAGCTCCATATATGGTTGTAGCTCAACCACATTTGCAATCTCTTTATTCAACCCATTGAGGAACCTTGCCATTGTAGCCTTATTATCTTCTTCCACATTTGCTCGAATCATGGCTACCTCCATCTCTTTGTAGTATTCCTCAACATTTTTGGACCCTTGAGATAGGTTTTGAAGACGATTGTATAGCTCCCTATAGTAGTGGCTTGGTACAAATCTCCTTCTCATGATTGCCTTTAAGTCCCTCCATTCTTCTATAGGTCTTTCTCTATTTCTTCTCCTCTTTTGCTTGGTATCATCCCACCAAGTAATGGCATATCCATCAAATACAGCCACAGCAAGCTTCAACTTCTTGGATTCAATGTAGTTATGACAATCGAACACCAACTCAATCTTCTTTTCCCAATCCAAGTATGCTTCGGGATCTATTCTTCCATGAAATGTTGGAATTTTCAGTTTTATTCCACCATTGCTATTATCTTGTCTAGCTCTTGGCCTTACTTCTTCTTCCTCCTTATTATCACCAAGGGACTTGATTTCATCCTTATCTTCATTCCAAACTCTTCTTTGGATTCGCCTAGCTTGCCTAGGAGCATTGGGTGGCCGTCCCCTTGTAACTGAAACTTCTAATCTTTCGATCCTTTCATTGCTTCTTCGCTCCATTTGATCCAATCTATCATTTGTTCTTCTCTCTATAACTTGGAGTAAGTCATGCAAGGCCTGGAATTTATCTAGTTCCCCATGTGGATTCCCTTGGGTTCCACTCATCTTGAAGCTGCAAAACAAAGTTAGTATAGAGAATAGGTTCCTCACTTCACTCGCTCACGTGTTTCACTTAAGTAGTTTTGACACTCAAGTTCACTCGTGTTTAGTTTTACACGCAATCAATGGCTTTTCTCTAGATGTGCTCACACTTAGCCTTTTTCCACTCAATCTCTTGCTAAGATTAGTTGCAAAAATCAAATTAATACGATTTTTACTAAATTACAATGTGAATAAAATTCAAAGTTTAAAGATTCAATGAAACAAGAACTAGAAATCCTAATAGAACTAGGAAAACAATATAGGAATCTTGATGGGATTAGGAAACCTAATGAGACACGAATAAAGATTGAAAATAATTAAATACGAAAAGAAAAACCAAAATGAATAAGCAAAAAAGAAATCAGAATGAAAATAGGATTAGAAAAGTCAAACCAAAATTTGGAAAGAAGTAGGAAAACAATCTTAGCTTGTTTTGGAAGGATGCTTAGACTTTGGTCAAACTCCTTGTAAAATGCTGAAATCTTTGATTCTCCTTGTATATTCTTGAAAAATCAGCTTCTTTCCTTGTCTTCTTCACTCTAGGATCTAAATAACTTCTATAAATACTCCAAAAAGTCATATTTCAACACTTTTTGCTTCTTCTATCTTTTTGGATGAATTTTCCTTCTTCTTTTTTTTTTTTTAAATTCAATTGCAGCAAGTAATTTTAAGGACAAATACTGAAGATTAACAAGATAAATTGAAGATCAAGTACAAAAATCCAAACCAAATTAAAGTTGACAATTTAGGAGCTGATTCCTTCTTTCTTAACTTCTTGAATTTGAATGATTGCAATAGGAATGACCTTCCAACACTTGATTTTTGATGAAACACAAAGAATAGAAATGGGACAAAAATAATACGAAAACGTAGGAAACAATAGAGACAAACTAAAGAAGATGATAACAAGACACTAATAAAGGCAGACGATTTTAGGATTTTTTTTTTAATTTTTGACCTGAAACAATAGCAAACAAAATTAACAAAGTATTTCACAAAGGAATTTAAAAAAAAAGGAAAATAGACAAAAAAAAAAGAAACGAAAAAAATGGAAAATACAAACAAAACGGAAAGATATAACCTGATTTAGAGCCTAAGCTCTGATACCAAACTGATACGAACCCCAAGTATATTAAACTTGAGACCCAATATCTTTACGCTTGGAAGCAACTCCTTGGAAAGCTAAATCATATTTTCTCCAAGTCCGTGACCCAATTCCAACCCGTGATAGAGCACCTTGGAATATGATCACCGTTGGATGATGATCTCCGCAACACAATATCAACTTATGAAAGAGAACCTTGGAATAAATACACACAAAGTAATTAGCTTTGATTGTATGAACTTGATTCAAGCAAGAGTAAAAAACAAGAGATAACACTCTTAAGAAAAACTAAATTTTTTTATCAAAATCTAACTCTATTTTACATGAATCGTTGAGTTTATATAGGGGCTAAACCCTAAATGGGAATAAAACATAGACTAAGGAATCTTTCCTAAATAAGAATTAAAATTTTCTAGTTAGAAATTGATTCCTAGACAACTAATAATTATAGGTTCAACCCTAAATTGGAATAAAACATAGACTAGGGAATCTTTCTTAAATAAGAATTAAAGTTTCCTAGTTAGAAATTGATTCCTAGACAACTAATAATTGTAAGTTCATCCTAAATTGGAATAAAACATAGACTAGGGAATCTTCCTAAACAAGGATTGAAGTTTCCTAGTTAGAAATTGATTCCTAAACAAGAAATAAATCTAAACTCGTTTTGGGCTTTATACCTAACATAAATAGGCCCAAAACTCACTAATTACATAAGCACACTTAATTTATTTGAACTTGGGCTTATATCATATTGATAGGGGGCCCAAAAACATCAAAAACAAACTAAAGGCCTAGGTACATGCCCATGTTTTGGCCTTCATCCACTTGAATCATTGTCACCAAACTTTGATTTGAGTCTTGAATCCCCATTTTGATGAATGATTCATTCTTGCATTCTTAAATTGTGTTAAGATCATTCCACAAGCCTTGAATCATCCCATTTAGTGTTTCCTTGAAATTCTTCATTCTTGCTCTTGTAATGGGACCATTGGGAAGTTGAATTAGATCCTTGCCTTTGTATGCTTTGTTGTTTGCATCAAGCAGACAAGTCCTTTGCCCACTTGATGACACTTTTGACCCAACTAAAAAGTTTTGGACCCATCTGATAGTGGAGTCATAAGATCTATATGACTTTACATCTGGACAACAAAATGATGACACCCACTTAGCAATGTGATAGAAGACTTATTAGAAGCTGACTCAAACTCATACATGAACTTGCCTCCCGGTCACGAGCCCATCAATAAATAAAATATTCTGTAATAAAGTATGCATGAGCTATCTACTTTATTAAAAGTAATGAGTGTGTTGTTTGCTTTAGTAAAAGTATGTCAGTATGAGCTATAAAATAAACTTAGTAGGTTGTAACTTTAATAATTGTATTATGTAAGCTCCAACTCCTATATAAGGAGTCAGTTTGTAACTATGAAGGTAGAGAACCTTTTAGCTCCTACCTAGTGTGAAATAAAAAAAATGAGTTTCTAAAATTCTTGTCTTCTCTTCTTAAATCTTTTAAGGTATTAATGAATGTTCATCTGATATTATAATTGACTTCATAGTTGCCACAATAAGTGGATCCTCTATGAATCATTATTATCTAACTAATAATCTTTTGAACATAACTATACACATATATATACACACACGTATACAAACACACACACACACAGATATAATAAGAATAAGAAAATTTTAAAATTTAAATAATAAAAAAATTAAAATAAATATTTATTTTAAAATTCTAAAAATTAAAATTAGAGATGTAATTTAAAATTCAAAAAATTTTAATAATAATTTGATTTAATAAATAAAATAACCCTAATATTAATAATTTTATAATTATGATTTTCAAGATATTATGGTTACAGATCAAAAGTTCAACTGAGGTCGAATTGAAATTTTAAGTAATATCATATATGTAAAACTTGAATTTTTATTTATTTTAGAAAATTCCATTTTTTATAGCGATAAATAATTATTTAATTATATGTACAAGATTGGAATTTTTAATTAAATTATATTTGGTAAAATTTAACACAAAGGATAATAAGTTTTATATTTTGGTAATTAAATATTAAATTTTAAAAATTTTTAGAAATTAATTTTATATTCAATTATTTTTTAATAAACTTAAAAGTGGTAATTTTTAAGTTTTAATATATCAAATTAAAGTATATTTTACAAGAAATTTAATAACTATTTATTTGTAATTTTTAGACCAAAAATGAATTTTCTACCAGTTTCTAAAATTTAAAAATAAAAAAGACAAGACAGCCAGAGACTGCCCTGTAACAGCCTTGAGTTGGCTGTCCAGCTGCCTAGAAAAGGCAGCTTCTATAGAAAGGGAAGAGGGGGAGAGAGAAAAAGAAGAAGAAGAAGGGAGAAGGGAGAGCAACTAGTGGTTTTCTGGCCATAACTTTGTCATTGGATCTCTTATTGATGCACTGCTAGCTAAGTTGGAATGTTAACATCCAAACAAAACTAATGGTCACTTTGATTAGACACCAGACAATGCTGGATGTGTGTCTTAAAATTGCTATTGTGAATTTCTAGCGATACTCCAATGACCAAAATTTTAAATGGTCATATCTCCCTCGTCTGAGCTTTGATTCAAGTGATTCAAAATGCATTAGAATCCTCTTTTCACAACCTCAATTTGGCATTGATTTTCTATCTTTTATTAATTGGAGAAGGAGATCAAAAAAAGAGATTTTGAAACGTTAAGACCCGATTTTCGGAGATTGGCAATGAATGGGGGAGAGTGATATGTACATTTAGGCTCCTGATGTTGAAAAGAGTTCATGGGTGTAGCTCCCAACCTCTAGCTCCACTGTACACGGTGGTGAGTGGCCGGACGGTGGTGGTGTCGATACGATTCTTGCTACCTCAGTTCAACTATTCCGTTTTGATTTTTTCAATGATGTTTATAAACTTAGTTCGACTGGATTCTACTTAGGTAAGCTCGAAACCCTTGAATTCGATTAAGCTATTTAATTTTTGGACCATTTTATGTTAGATATTTATGTTCGGATTGTTTGTTATTGATTTGAATATTTATGATTATGAGTCAATATGGATTTTATTATATTATTGGAATTAAATTGAATGAGTTATGAATTAATGTGAATTTTATTTTATTATTGGAATTATTTTGGTAAATTTTAAAATCATTAGTAATTTTATAAATTAATTGAAGATAATTTTATGAAATAAGTTAATTGGATATTATTAGGATTAATCTTAGTTTAAGTTTAAATTAATATACAGTTACATGGAATTATTAAGAACAAAATTATATGATTGATAAGGATATTATCAATTGATGGACTTGATTTAATTTTATAATTTCATATGGTTCTTTAAATAGTAATTTTATGGATTTGTTTATTTATATATGAATTTGTAACTATTATAATTTTCTATAAATTTAATTATAGAAGTGCATTTATATGTTTTTCCTTAATACATAAATTTTAATACTTTTAAGGATTTATAAGTTTAATTTTATTAGAAAATGAATAATATTGATTTTAAATATTTTATTAGCTAAATTACTTTTTGTAAAAAGAGTGCTTACATATGAATGATATATGAAACTTTGATATTCTTAATTTATTTTTGAAATAAATATACTAATCATTTCCTTTCTATATGTATAATTAAATTAACCCTTTTGTAGATATTATGATGATGTTTTGAATAGTTGATTATTATATAAGATTGATATTGAACTAAGTGATGAATTGAAATTATTATAGTGGTTGTTGAGTTTGAAAACCTAGGAGGAGGTCATTGAGATGTAATTGATTGTTATGAAATTTAAAGTGTTATTTTCCTTGTTGTAGTGGGATAATGCTCTAGTGTTAGGGAAGGTTCCGTCAAAATTTTGGTAGAATCTTTAGAATCATCAAGTATGTCTTAGATGGGCAATCAATATTCTAATAATCTTTCTATTGCACAGTATTGGCATTTCTGGCATCTATCCTATGATCAAATGTTGCACTTCAAGAAGAGAGCTAGTTAGGTTATCCGTCCAGTCTGTCAGTGATACTGTTTAATATATTTTCCTGTTAACATGCATTTACATTATTGTATGCAAAAATATAAATATAATTATGCATTAGATAATAATCCTATATTGAGCAACTAACTATGTGCCTTGCATTCTAACTGTGTGCTTATAAACTATCTTTGCTGGATAGGGTTGGGATGATACAATACCATTTAGGTGTATGAATATATTATAATGATGATGATGATGATGATGATTGATGAGTTATGACTGGTGTATAATAGCTGGCTTCCTCATCGCCCAAAGTTGCTGGCAGTCGGGCCAGAGCTGCATGGCATAGGCTAGTGATAGTTGCAGCCCTATTGGATCTAAGAGATAGTACTTAGACTAAGAGAGCCAAGTATGAGGGGATCAACTCCCAGATTAAGGTTTAGTGTGGTATTAAGGATTGTATTCCATCTTTATTTGCTTATGTGATTTACTTGTTTCTATGGCACAATGCACTAGTAGGAAAATTATTAACATGCCTTTAGTGTAATACCCAAGGTTTCCCTAACCAACTATAAACAGTAATGATGACACTATAATGTCCATATACTGTACCATTCAAAGCCCTCTTAGCACACTAAGAACTATAAGAATATCATAAGAGGTAAATTCTAACTGAATAATGTGACAATGAATAAGGAATGTAATTGATTTTGATAAGCACTCTCATGATAAAATGGAAGTCAAACCGAGTTTGACTTAATGAGACTATGTTAATAATTCATTTGAAATGTGAATCTAAAGTGCTGATTAATGGACATTGACATCTCCTAAGATATTGGGAGATGATAATAGTGATATGAGGAGTTGAATTTAATCAAAGTTGCAATAGTATAATGAAAGTCAAACTTAGTTTGACCCAATGAGTCTATATGATGTACACACTTGAACAATGCAATTGAAAGGCTAGTAAATGTGTATTAAAGTGTGCATAGAATTTATCAAACAATGTTAAAGAGTGTGGTGATACTAAAAGGTAAAAATATATACACTAAAGTGAAAGAAATGAAATTGAAAATTTATTAAGTTACCGAGTTTGAAACGTGCATCTATAGATTTGTCATTGGGTTTTTGGACTCTAAAGCCTAAGCCTAATAAAAAGTGGCCAGCCTATTAGACCCAAGGGTTAGTGAACATAAAAAATTGTGAGCTAAAAATATTTGGCCCAAAATGATAAAATATGTTGTAGGGAGAGAGTTGCAAAATTTGAACAAACTAGCCACAAAATTTGACCAATTCAAAGTCCCAAACCAAGTTGAACTCTTCTCTTCACTACGTATGAGTATATGTTCATTTTGAGCACTCCAAACCTCATGATGAATATCACTATTATAGAAAAAATCTTAGCCATCCAACTTGATCCAATCTTAGCCATCTATCAAGATTAAATCTTAATCATTGGATCAAGCTTTATCAAATATTCACCATCCAACCCATCATATATATATATGCAAATTTTATGTTGTGAACATCATTTTCCTATCTCTATACCAAAGCTCCACAATAACAAAAGAAGCTCTATCTCTACACCAATAGCAACAAGAACCTTAGCAAACCAAACCTAACCAAGGTAAGGAATAATGTCCATCTCCTCTTATCTATGTTCTAAGGTTGATTTTAGTATCTTGGTTGTGTAAAGCCTCTTCTACACTAGATATAAATTTCGGCCAATACTAGGAAATGGTTAAGGAGGTGTTCTAAGTTCTAATAGAATACATCTATGGTTATTTTAGATGAAGAACAATGATTTAAAAGGGTTGAAATGAACTATGGAAACTTAGTTTAAGACTTGAACATCTTAGAGGCATAATATAGTTAAAAGGGGAACTTGATGTTCTAATGCTAAATATTGACAATTGAATGATCATATAGATTTTATGTTATGCAAATTTCATAATTCCAAGGTCAATTTGAAGATTGGATGAGAAATTAATAGTTTTCCCAAATTCTAGGGTTTATGGAAAAATTGAGAATTTTGAGTATTGAACTTGAATTCATGAAATTAATGGGGAAATTAAGTCTAAGAATGGTCTAACATGATTTGTGTAATGTTAATATTGAAATTTAATTGATAGAAATGATTTTCCCTGAATTTAATGAATTAGGTTCATTTATGGAATTTGATGGTGGAAGTAGAACAAATTCCATTGAATATTAGAAATTATTTAAATTGATTTTACTTAAAGTTGAAATGTGAAATCAGGAGGAAAGGAATTATCTTTCCTTAAGTGAATACTTTTGGCTATTTGAAAGATAACTAAGGAAAAATGTTAAAATTAGTAATAATTATATGTATAGTGTGTCATGATCTTAAAAGTAACAAGTTAGTATTACAATAAATAAGTTAAGCTAAATTTACACTAATGTCATAGTAAGGAAGTGATTGATGTATGAATGAAATGCGTATGTGTAGAATCTAAAGGCAAGGGCAAGGACACTGTCCAAGTGTGTGAGGAGCACTACTCACATTAAAGTTAAATGTAAATAGGAGCAAAGGAGTCCAAGGTGAGTACTTAAGAATATAATATGACTTTATGCCATTTGCTTTGAACCTTTATTAGTCAAACTATAATCATTGAAATATTCCAGTTCCTTGATGAGCTTGAATTGTCCTTTGAATATTGAGCCATTTGATATGATGCTTCTTGATGACATTTGACTATTGTGAACCTATCATGTTGAATTCATAATGTGATCATTGAATTCCTTACTATGAATTTTATATGAACTTTCCTATTGGTGCCTATCGATAAATAGAAATAGCCTTTTGATGTGAGGAAATACATTAGACCATGTGCACTAGTATAAGCCTGTGGGTAAGGGGAGAGTACCCAACCTTTATTAGAGGGGAACCCCTAACCGTAAGACCTTATTAGTCTTATGTAATGTGATACATGTGAGTGAGAAAGGCTTAGACCACCACTTTTTAATTTATATGTGTGGGAAGCATTTTGCTTCCAAGAAAATATTATTTATGCTAAAGATGTTATTTACATCTCAAATGAGAAATTGAATCATAATGACATCATTGATTAAAATCATTTCATTGCCATAAAAAGCCCTTCTTGATAATGGTCCTTGTACTCACCATATATATTGTATTATTATGTACTTGCTGAGTTTTTTCTCATTCTTTAGTGGTTTAAAATTTTTTAGGAAAGGTCGATGAGTCAGCAAGGTAAATTCCAAGCTATATTCTTCCGTTTGGAAGTTGCTCTGCTAATTTCAAGTGTTATGATTCTTGACTACGAAGACCATTATTTTAGAGCTCCATGGTAGTCGATGGTTTAATACTAAAATGTTACCAAGTTTACATGTATTGTAAATTATATTGTAATTAATGTTACAATATAATTTACAATACATGTAAAAGTGTATGAAGCTATGAACATTTGATTAATGATATGAAATACAACCTTGGGAAGTATATGAGTTGTGTTAATGAATGGTGTTATAAGTTAACAAGGAAATGACAAACAAGTAATGGGCAACAAGGAAAAGTAATTAGGTTACGATCTTGGGATAAGGTCCTACATGATAAATGGTAAAGGATTATAAGTTAAACAGGGTTCTACGGGTTTAGATGACTTTATGTCTCCCATGCCATAGGACTGTTACGGCTTAATAAGCAGATCATGACAAAATTGGTGTTAGAGCAAAGGTTTAAGTCTACTATAGACTTTATAAATACTATGGGTTATAGGTTACACAATGAAGCATAGGAATTCCTTCTTCTCATTTGAAGTCTATTGTTAAGTTAAATCTACGTTACTTATAAAAGCTTAACTCTTTTAGTTTGATGAGTAACATATGCATCATGACTGTGGAAAAAGGAATGACAATGTGAAATAACTAATATATGTGACTGAGCTATGTGCTACATGGAAATGGGATGATAACGACAAACTGTGTATATGAGAAGATGACAGTACATGTTCAAAGTATATAAGTGAACATGTGTATGTGTCTTACTAGGGGTAGATTTCCTAGTATAATTAACTATCAATGATTGATATGGTTTGGGGCAAGTGATGTTTTGAAAATTGGTTATATAGTGTGAACAATGATAAAGATATCCTAAATCCTTTGTGCTTATGATGTATGCACATAATAACTATTAGCTAAATGCTATTAAGTGAAAACTTAAATAGGATTTCATGAAAAGTTCATGAAATGTAAATAGTGCTATGAATAAGTGTATCCTTGCATATACTAAAGTATGTTCAATATTTAAGATATGAGATATCCAAAGGCAAGTTATATAATGATAGTGAGAGAGACTCTAGGAATTTATAAGATTGGATTATGAATGGATAGATTTTGAATATAGAAAATGTCATGTATGTACGCATAGTAAAGAATTTAAATTAGAAAACAAGTAATACAATATTATAGTTCTTTTGTACCTATATAATATGTAACTATTGTATGAAAGTTGGGAATGTTAAATAGTGGGATACTAATATTAGAAAAAACTAAAATAAAGCCCCATAGTAGAACTAAAAAGAATAGCCCTTAAAAGTGCATAAAAAAGTTGAAAGAAAAACTTTAGAGCCTCCAAAACAAATTTAAATGATTGAATTTGCGCCCAAAAGTGGGTAGTGTCAGGTAAACCCTAACATGATTATAGATCTCTGAATAAGCTTTGATTTGATTTATTATAGGCATCGTAACTCATTTGTAGCTGAGAGTTATGGCTTTTTGAAGTTGGACTATACAGAAGACTTATTCTTCTATTATTTAGACTATCACGATTGCAAATGAGGCTGTGAAATACACTATATCTCAAGGTTCAACTATAGTGATACAAATCCTAATGAGTCATAACTGAGTTGGGAAACCAAATATGATAAGTCTAAGCCTCAAAAAATATTGAAAGTAATGAAATCGAAAGAGGAAAAAAAATTTATGGAAGCAGACACACCCAGAGACAAGGGCGTGTTCCTAATCATGTAATTTAATTGATAGAAATGATTTTCGCCAAATTTAATGAATTAAGTTCATTTATGGAATTTGATGGTGGAAGTAAAACAAATTCCATTGAATATTAGAAATTATTTAAATTGATTTTACTGAAAGTTGAAATGTGAAATCGGGAGGAAAGGAATTATCTTTCCTTAAGTGAATACTTTTGGCTATTTGAAAGATAACTAAGGGAAAGTGTTAAAATTAGTAACAAGTATATGTATAGTGTGTCATGACCTTAAAAGTAACAAGTTAGTATTACAATGAATAAGTTAAGCTAAACTTACACTAATGTCATAGTAAGGAAGTGATTGATGTATCAATGAAATGTGTATGTGTAGAATCTAAAGACAAGGGCAAGTACACTGTCCAAGTGTGCGAGGAGCACTACTCGCATTAAAGTTAAATGTAAATAGGAGCAAAGGAGTCCAAGGTGAGTATTTAATAATATAATATGACTTTGTGCCATTTGTTTTGAACCTTTATTGGTCAAACTATAATCATTGAAATATTCCAATTCCTTGATGAGCTTGCATTGTCCATTGAATATTGAGCAATTTGATATGATGCTTTTTGATGATATTTGACTATTGTGAACCTATCATGTTAAATTTATAATGTGATCATTGAATTCCTTACTATGAATCTTATATGAACTTTCCTATTGGTGCCTATCGATAAGTAGAAATACCCTTATGATGTGGGGAAATTGTCACGATTGAATTTCAGCACAGTGACTATCATAAAGTTCAAGAAGACTTGAGGTCACCTAAATCCGTAGAACACCATTGATCTTATTAACACTTTATATACATTCCAATTTATAATCTTTCCCAAGATCAAAACCATACTCGTTCTTTATCCATTCCCAATAGTTTTAAACTGGTCACTTATAGTCGTTATGTTTCGGTGTCATTCCATTATCAAAAATAGAACATCATTTGTCAAGATAATAGATACCATCCATTCATTCTTACTTACTAGCATAAGTATTTATACATAACAAATATCATTAATTGTTTACATTGTTCTCCAACATAACATACTTTAACACTATGCCTTAAGACACCATGGAGCTCTAGATTGTTTGTCCTTAAATGACACAAGCAATACAAAATAACACTTTAGCAAGTCCCAAGTGAAGAAGTATAGCTCAGAGTTTACCTTGCTAATGATTCACCACAACATGGAAAATTATAAACAACTATGGGATGAGACAAGCTTAGTAAGTACCAAATAATATAACATAGCATTCAGGCAATAAAGATTTTATCACTTGGGTTGATTCAGGGTATCAAATGAGTGATGTTAACCAAAATTGGGCATATTGAACTTTAGAATATATTTAGCAGAAATGATTGGAAGCGAAGAGCTTCCCACATATAAATATTTAAAGAGTGGTGGCCTAATCCTTACTCACTCACATGCATCACATTACACAAGACTGATCAAGCCTTACAGTTAGGCATTTCGCCCAAATAGAGGTCGAGTACTCTCGCCCTACCCATGGGCTTATACCAAGTGCACATGATCTGATGTATTTTCCTCATATCAAAAGGGCTTTTTGCTTATTCACGGGTTTCGATGAAAGACATATCAAGGTCCATAGTGAGGATCAAATGAAAGATAGTTGGCATGAAAATCATTTACATTATTGAACATAACATAGGATCAAGGAGAAAGGGCTCATCATGGTCACTTACAAGGGGAGGCCGAATATTAGCTAGGTATTAGGGTTTACCTTGAATATTGCATTTGGCCTACTTGGGAATTTTTATTCCAATATCTATAATTTTCATGTAATGTATTTTAATGATTATTGACATGTACATATAAATGATAAATGATTAAATGACATGTTGATTGAAGGAATGACCCTAGACAAGGCTAGAGGCAATTTGGTATACTTAGGGTATCTTAACCCTATGTTGTGATTAATATGCCAATGTGATTAAGTAATATGGAAATAGGTTTTATGATGAGTTAATAATCAATTAATGATCTTGAATTGATGAAGGGATTGATTGTATGAGTTGATCATAAGAGATAGGCATGATACTTGAAGGGCTATTGTTAAGTTGATATATATAGAAGTGTTAAGTATATTGATTTTGAGATCTTGACATATTTTGTTTGACTTTAGAAAAGTCATAGTATGAGTTATAATGTGACTACATATGAGCTTATAAAGGCTAAGTGTGCAAGACTATAAAAGTCAATATATTATGTGTAAGTGATGAGTGCACTTCTATGTACAACTCCAAGTGTATGTGAATGTCATATGTGCATGGGGTAGTATGGGATAGGATAGATAATGTTAAATAAATACTAAGTAGTGAATTAATTATTATGTTAGAGCTTGAGGAGTATTAGAGGTCAAGGGCTACAAGTACTAGGAGCAAAGGAATCACAAGTTGAGTAAACATTATGTTCAAGTCACAAGTATAAGTTATCATGTTATGTGAACCTTTGATATCTTGAAACCCAAGTTTTTTTCTACTTCTAATTATGATTAAATGATTTCTTTGTAAGCTTGGGTTGCTAAAGGATATTTGGTCTAAAACCATTTCTGATTACTCAGCTATAATAAAGAACCTTTGTGATTATTGCCCTAACTTATATCCTTTTTGGAACTACACTGTTATTTATCTTTTGTTTGATAAACTAAACATCTATTGTTATTGTTCCATATGTGATTGCATTTATTTTTCTACTATTTTTATTAGTGATTACCATAGCTCTAGCTATGGTACCCATAACCCTTTTTATATAGAAATCCTCGTGCCGATGCGAGCAATCATTGGCTATGTGTTCAAGTGATTATGACAATAGCTTTCACTCTATATGTTCGAGTGATTATGGCAGCAGTCTTCACTCTATGTGTTTGAGTGATTATGGTAATAGATTTCACTCTAAATGTTATATATTATAAGTGTAATTACTGCGAACTTTTCTAAATTGCAAACTATGAATCATGAACTATAAGTTATGAGCTATGAGCCCTTTTTAAGGGAATATATGTTATTGTTTAAGTTGTATTGTTTACTCATTGAGATCATCTATCTCACTCCTTTTCCTTGTGTGGTTCTAGGTGAGCAGTATGAGGAGGTAAGGTGATCACTCGAGCAACCTACTCCGCTTGGGAAATTTCCTTGTCAAGGTTACTAGGATGCTGTATTATGAAGAGTATTCTTAGATTTTCCAGGTGTTTCATTATTGGTATACTAATTATTTGATAAATTGTTTAGAGTCTTAAACATTCTTTTTGTATGCATTGCATTTGAAAGGATTTTAATTTATGCTTCAGCTAGTTAACATTTTTTCTTTATTATTGGATATTTAAATTAATATATGAGGTTTTGGTATGATCCTAGGTAGAATTTGTGTGTACATAAGTGGGTTCTATGGGCGTGGGCGACCTTATGTCTCTCTATATTCTAGGACCGTTATATCTCCAAAAATGGGATGTGACAATTAGTTTCAAACCAATTATCCTTAGCAACCCAAGCTTAACAAAGAAATCATTCAAATAGAATTGATAATAAAAAGGAACTTGGGTTTCCAGAATTTCAAAGGTTCAATATCATGATAACTTATATTCGAAACATGAACATAATGTTTACTCGCCTTGTGGTTCATTTGCTCTAAGTACTTGTAGCCTTTGAACTTCTAATAATCCTCGAGTTCTATCATACCTTACAATTCAATACTTAGCATTTGCTTAACATCATGCTATCCTATCTCATAACTACCCCATACACATATAACATTCACATAAACTTGGAGTTGTGCAACTCATTACTTGCACTTAGAAGTGCACTCATTACTTGCACATAACATATTGACTTTCAAGTCTTATACACTAAGCCTTATTAGGCTCACATGAAATCACATTATAACTCATACTATGACTTTTCTAAAATCAAACACAATATATCATGATCTTAATATTAATTCTATTTAACATTCAACTTACTACATTTAACACTTTTCATATATATCAACTTAACAAGTAACCTTAAAGAGTCATGCTTATCTCTTTTGACCAAATCATACAATCAATCCCATAGTCAATTTAGGGTCATTAATCCATAATTAACACATTATAAGGCCTAATTTATATGCCACTTAATCATGTACACATGTTAATCATAACATAATAGTAGGGTTAAGAAACCCTTAAGTAGGCCAAATTATCTCTAGGCTTGTCTACAGTTATTCTTTCAGCCAATATGCAATTAAATCATTTATCATTCGTATATACATGTCAAAAATTATCAAAATATATCAAATAAAAATTATAGATATTGGGATCTAAATCCCTATGTAGGTCGAATACATACTTTCATGGAAAACATGAACTGTCTTACTTTTCATGCTTTCCGTTCATTGCAGTAATATGCAAAAACATGACTTAAATCAATATTTTTCATGTAAACATGACAAAAATCATTTTTGAACACATTAATGTAGGAATAAGCACCCTTTATATAATACATGCATGAAAATTCCAACCTTTGAGTTTTAGGATGAAAACCATGGATTCTCTTGCTTTTCATACTTTCCGATCATTACAGTAATATACATAAATATGAGTTAAATCATTATTTTTCATCTAAACACAAAAAAATCAATTTAGAACACAACAATAGACAAATTAGTAGCCCCCCATATATAATTGCATGAAAATTCTAACTTTGAGTTTTAAGATTCACCTTTGGTGGATTTGCGAGGAAAGAGGTGCGTTTACTGTTGAAAATCAGTTTTTCCTTCAAACAAAACACCTAGGTTGAATTTAACAAGAATAAAATAGTAAATATACAGCCCTAAATAGATTTCCCATGGTTAGTTTCATAAAAATCAAATAATAGATTGAAAAAAAGGAAAAACTTACGAAACGATCACAAAATCGCAAGGTTTGAAGACACCTTGGGAATTTTAGTTGAGAGAATATTTTTGAGAGAATTTTTTTATAAAAATAAAAATTTTGAAGAATAACAAAATGATGGCTGCTACAATAACGCTGGCCAAATTTTGGGTTTATATATTTAGGGTTTTGGCAAAATTACAAGTTTGCCATTAATGAGCTAGGTTAGGAGTGTTTTTGTGTGCTAGGCTTTGGCGAGTTGCGCTTTTTAATTTTATTTATGGGCTAATTATAGATAACTAAAAATAAAATATTTTTCTTATTATTTTCATTAAAACCCCTCCAGAAATATTTATTTAAAAACATTTTAAAAATACTCATAAAAATTATTTTATGCTTAAAAATCGCTTTATGCATGAAAATTCACTTTATGTGCAATAAATCATTTTATGCTTATGCATTTCATATAAATCACTTATTTCACAATAATAATTCATATTATGTATATTAGAACTAATCTAACATGCCATATACTCGTCAATCACATAACACATGAATTTTCACAAAAGCACACATTTTGTCATAATAACTTTAAATTCAAGTAGATTGTCACGAAACTCCTAGGGTGGGTGTGGGTTGTTACACATCCATACATTCATCCATTACATTCATCATCATCCATAGAGCAAAAGTTAAAATGTCCATGAATCCCAAAGCATGCTTACATAAACATGTATCATCTGTGCACCAACATTTATTCAACCATTGACAATCATGCACCCTCATGCATACACCAAGCTAATGACCTCTCCTCCTTAGTATTTGCCAAGTGACATTTGCCAAGCGATATCAAGTTGCATTGAGAAATTGAAGATGGCCACCTCCATTGAATAGATAGTCACATTCCATCTAATGAACCACCCTATAAGTCTGTTAAGCATAATACAAGATGATCTGCCCAAAAAAGTAAAAATCATTTTTATTAAGGATAATTTCCAAAAGTAAAAAAAAAAAAAGAATAAGCCCCATCAGGGGGCACCAACTTCATTATAAGCCCCATCAAGGGGCACCAACTTCATTTTCACCAATGATTTCAAAAGCCAAAAAGAGATATCTCATAAAGAGCATGTCCTCCAAGTCATCATTACCTTTAAAATTGCCAAGTTTTCTTCCTAACTAAAGTAGTTAAATGACCTTTATCCCTCATAAGTGATGTATAAGTTAAATGCTCATTGCATTAAGCCAAACAAACCCCTTTCCACTTTCAAAGACTCATCAAGTCGAGTAGCTATCTTAGAAAATCAAACTAGCGAATATAGACTTTTAGAGTCCCTTTAATCCTAGCGAAGTTCCTTCAAGCCTTCTGAAAGGCCTAACCCCTCACATTTAGAACAACAAATTTTTTGGCGCAATAAAAAACCTTTCAAATTCTCTCCAGTTGACTCGTCATAGGTCGAGGCTCTCCTCCTATCAAAATCTCAGTTTTGTTTAGGTCTGTGTGGTTATAGACTGCCCTGTGTAGTCTCTATGGCTTGTACGTCCCTTTTTACTCGGTTCTAACCCATTTCAGATATGATTTAAGTCTGGTTTGATTCTATGGGTTCATTATTGAGTGTCGATTGTTTGGAGGTGCAAATTTGTGGGTTCATAACTACCCCCTCATCAGAATTGGCTTGTTGGGAAGGGAATTCTAACGATAGTGAACCTGAGGAGAAAAGGTGCCATGTCAAATTCTAGGCTTATGTGTTCTTTCCAAATCCTTTAGGAGGAGATCCCTTAGGATAAATGGGGTTTTATCAATGGCTATCAATTTGGTCTTGAAGTTGGATGCAAGAATAGTCTCGGTAAATTTCAATTAAGGCTATTTGTCTAACCCTAATGTTGGAAGGTAAAGTTGATTTGGGTAACTCTTAATCAAGGCTATCTGTTCGGCCTTAATGTTGGAGAATTTAAATCAAGGCTATCTGTCCAGTCTTAATGTTAGAGAATTTAAATCAAGGCTCTCTGTCCGACCTTAATATTGGAGATAAGGATGATTTGATAAAATTAAGGCTATCTATCCTACCTTAATGTTTGAGGTAAGGATGATTTGTTGAAATCTCAATTAAGGCTATCTATCCTACCTTAATGTTGAAGCATTTAAATCAATGCTATCTATTTGGCCTTGACATTAGGGGATACAAAAGATTTGGTGAAATTTGGTAGAAGTATTGGTTCCAGTCTGTTTTGGAAGGTCCAGCTTGATGCTTGGTCAGTTTTGAGACATTTCTGGTTTGATTTGGATGATTTTCTATTTTGTAGAGAATTTTTGATTTTCTGCTATTTTTGTCATAACAGAAGCATCCTAAGTTTGATATGGGTGAATAGGGTATTCAAAGAAAGAGAAAAATATTGCGAGCACATTGGAATTGACGGTGCTGAATTCTAACTTGAAACAAGTTTAAAATTACGTCCTAAGTGATCTGGTAGTGGGAGTTCACTATGCAAGTGGACCCCTTACATAAAGAGGTAACTACTTCTCACTTGTTCACTTTTTCTCATTTTTCACATTTACATTCTCTCTCTAACTTTCTTTTCTCTTAATTCTCTCTAACTTCTCTCTAACATTTCTTTTCTCTCTTTTTCTTTTCTCTCTTTTTTTTTATATGGCTTTCCCATCTAGCAGCCGCCACACTCGGAGCTACTAGGCCCCCTGGGAGAACACCCAGCCTGACAATCTTCTTCAAGAGTCAGAGCATCATGTGTCTTAGACTCGTGCCATGGAGGTATTTATATTTCTTTTTTTTTTTTACAAAATAGTTTGCGTAAAAGAGAAAACACATACATGTAACTAGATAGCAAAGGAAATTTAAATGCTAATAGTATGACTTTTTTTTTTTTTTAACAAAATAAGGATGTGAGCTTTAGGTCAAGAGGGGGACATTCAAACCTGTTAGTTATGGATACCTTCCTAGAGACACGTCCCCAGGTTAGGGATCTGATTGGGCCATCGAGGCTGCTCGGCTTCCTTTCATTAGATTATTCTCATAAGTGTAATCTACCATTACTGCGAGCTCTAGCGGAGAGGTGGTGGGATACCACTGACACTTTCCATTTCCCTTGCGGGGAGATGATGATGACTCCCCTAGACCTAACGATGCTGACAGGGCTGCATTTCCATCGATGACCCTTAAAGTTCTATGCCGAATGGCATAGGCTACTTGAGGGGAGATAGGAGGCACTGCTAGGTATGGCTCCATTATGAGGCCACATCCATCTTTCTTGAGTTTGGCTTCAGGATCACATCAACTCCATCATTTACATCAGAGTCTAAGCCATCGATGAGCAGGCTGCCCACCTCGCTATACTAATGATACTTGACTGCTCATTTATTCACACGAGGAGGGATACTATTAACCTGAATATCCTTCGCTCGTTAGGGGATATGACCATCATTGGTGAGTTTGATTGGGGAGGATCAGTGCTTTATGCTATGTATAGGGAGATGTCTGATTTCTCCTAAGGGATCTTTGTTGGATTAGGTGGGAGTTCCATTATATGGGAGGTATGCTTTAATATCTCTTATTCTATCACACATTTGCCCCCTGTTTGGCTATCTGATTATCCATTGTTTGATTTGCAGTATTGGGCTTATAAGTACTTCCCCTCCTTATCTCCCCCTCTGAGGGATGCAACTATAGGCCATATCCCATACAGTCATATCTAGAGATCAGAGAACAGAGGTAGATTTGAGTGACTGAGCTTCCATAGGATCAGAGCTTACTTCTCTCAGCTTAGTGTATCCTAGGTATGGATCATTTTGCACCTATTATGTCTTTCACTGCTTTCCATGATTTACCTCTTATATCCTTGCAGGTCTGATGGAGGACTTTTGTGTCAAGGAGGATGTTTCTGCCAAAGAGGATGGATCTAGCCTAGTATCTTCTATTCATCTTTTGTTGCATTTTCAATCCGACTGGATGTTCTATCTTAGAAAGAGGGTTCGTGTATAGATTACTGGAGAGAGGGTTGTTCATGTTGATCCCCCTGTCAAGGTGCGATATGGACACTGCATTTGAGATTAGGATGTATTGGCTATAGGGCTTTCGATAGAACCTTTACTAGATCCTAAGGTTGACTATGATGCTTTCTGACATAGCAGGCTAATACTAGGGGTACCTTTCCATGACAGACCTGCTCGACCTAGACCAACAACTAGTTTTTTCATGCACCATGAGGGAAAAGGGGTACTAGTATAGGTGCAGGTCAGAGTACTAGTGCAAGACCTAATAGAGCTTTTCCTTAGTATCTCTAGGCTGTTGAGGATCTGGATTACTTCTCTCGAGATCATAGGATTGTCAGATACGACATTCTTGATACTCTGCCATCAAGATACCCACCATTCTATAAAAATGCATCTACATGCCTAGATGGTTATATCCCTTTGTTTCTGACTTTTTTTGCTTTCTTGTAGGTTCTAGTGGACTAGGCCTAGCCTAACTATGAGATGGTTGGTTGGCTGAGATCAACACTATCCTCAGCCCTGTCTCTTAGAGGATTATCTTATGGCGGTGACAGGTCTCCACCACAGAGGAGGAGGTACAGGCATGGTAGAGATTAGCGTTGTTTCTCGACCTGCTTTCTTGTTATGCATTTATCACTTATGTACGCAAATGTTATGTATGCATGTATGGATGTATATATGTATGTCACATCCCAACCTTAGAGACACGATGGTCCTAGAACATGGGGAGACATAAGGTCACCCACGCCTGTGAAACCCATTAACATATAACAATCATGCCTAGGATCTTACCGAACCTTCTTCATTAACTCATTTAAAATATTTAGATAAATACCATAAATTGTGGAAGACTTAAAATAAATCATTACATATAAAATCCATAAGGAAATTAATATAAATCTCGATAAGTATCAATCAATATTCTCGGAGCACCTAAAGACAAGACTTCATAAATGTAGTATTATTGATAACTCGGATAAGGAATTCCCCAAGCGAAGTAGAATGCTTGAGCCATCACCTTGCCTCCTCACATTTGCTCACCTGGAACCACACAAGGAAAAGGGGTGAGATAGATGATCTCAATGAGTAAACGAAAAGGCACATACATTATCACATATTCCTTTGAAAGGAAGCACATAGCTTATACACATAGTTCATAGTTTATAACTCATGAATTAGGTTGCAATTTAGCGAGGGTTTAATTGGGCAAGTTTGCAGAAATCACACTTATAACACTAGAGAGTGAAGGCTATTGCTCTATCACTCGAACACATAGAGGAGAGGTGGCCTTATATCAAATTCCAACTCCTATCATGTAGAAAGCGTGAAGCTGATCAGGCCCCACAGCTAGAACCACCCCTTCTAGCTAAGGTGGATACACTACCCCTAACCATCGGGTTAAGACCATGTGCACAGGTTCCGATGATTACCCGCATCGGCACGAGGATTCTACATAAAGGGTAAGGGTACCATAGCTAGAGCTATTGGTAAAGCACAATTAATGATATCACATAAGGCAACAATAACATGTAATTCAATATCAATAGTAGTTTGGCTATCAAACAATGATACAATGAAAGCGTAGTTCTAGAAAGAATACAAGTTAGGGTGTTAATCACAAGAATTTCTCATTGGATAGTAAAATAGTTTTGGACCAAATGTCCTTTGGCAACTCAAGCTTGACAAAGAAATCATATAATAATATTTAAAATAGAAAGAACTTGGGTTTCAAAGATCACAAAGGTTCACATAACAATATATCACATTCTTGTAACACAACAAAATGTTGTTTACACTTATAACATGAATACGATGTTTACTTACCTTAGGGTTCCTTTGCTCCTAGTTCATGTAGTCCCCTTTGCACTTCTATAGCTCCTTAAACTCTAACATAATATTTGATTTAATACTTGGTATTTATTTACTCATGATGCTCCTATCCTATAACTACCCATGTACTATACACATACACTTAGAGTCCACACATAGGTGTACTCATCACTTGCACATAGCTCGTTGACTCAATGGTCTTGCATACTTAGGCCTTATAGGCTCACATGAAAACACATTGCAATCATATCAAAACTTTTTAAGGTCATCACAATATCATTACCTCAATATCAATTCACTTATCAATTATCTTAGTTCACTTTACACTTCCATACATGTCAACTTAGCAATCAATCTTTCAAACATCATACTTAACTCTTATGATCCCTTTCACTTCATTAACTCATAACCATATACTATCATCAAGTTGTCATGACATCTAGTTTCAAATGCCTCAATCACATTTGCATTCCAATTACATTATAAGGTTAAGATACCTTAAATATACCTTAAGTATCCCAAAACGCATTTAAGCTTATCTAGGATCATACCTTCCACTAACATGCAATTTTATCATTTATTATATATATATACATGTCAACAATCACCAAGACATATCACATAAAATTTATAAACATTTGGACAAAATTGTTCATGTAGGCCGAATGCATCATTAAGGTAAAAAACCAAATTCTTCTCCGTCTATTTCAAAAATATGTAAAAACATAGTTTGAACCAAGATTTTTCATGTAAACATAACAAAAATCATTCTAGAATATAAATTCATAGGAATCGACCACAATTAGTGTCATTAATATGTAAAAATTCCATCTTTTGCATTATAGTGCACAAAACCATAAGTTTTCTTTTTTTGGTATTTTTCGGTCATTTCAGAAATATGCAAACAGGTTGTTTAAACCATTATTTTTCATTCAATCATTGAAAATATCAGTTTAGAATACATTCATTCATGAATCAGCAACCATAGGTAGGATTTATACAAAAAAATTCCAAGTTCAAAGGCTTAGGTGAAAAATCATGAGTTTCCGCGCTTTTCGCGCATTTTGTTCATTTCAGCGATAAATAGACACATGATTCAAATCATTATTTTTCATCTAAACAAAACAAATATCATATTAGAACACCAATTCATACAAATCAGCAGACATATATTCATGAAAGAATAAAATTTTCTAATTTTCAAGTTCTAACATGAAAACCTTGAATTCCTTTGTTTTTCGAAACTTTTCAGTCATCACAAAAATATGCAAAAATATTATTTAATCGAATATTTTCCATCAAAACAAATCAAAAATCAGTTAAGAATACAATCAGGTACAAATTGCACCCCCCCCCCCCCATGATGTTTATGCGATAAAATTGTGATTTTAAGTTATAGAATTCACCTTCGGGGAAATCTTGCGGAAAGAATCGTGTTTTCGGTAGAAAATAAACTTTCTCTCCCAAAAATTCACTCAAATAGAATTGAATCTATAGAAATCAATAATCAAATAGTTCAAAATAATTTTCCTATAATTTTTTTCATAGAAATCAGTCTACAAATTGAAAGAGAATAAAAACTTACGATTATGGTCACGAAATCGCAAAACAGAAAGGTGTTTTCAATATTTCGGTAGAGAGAAATATTTTGAGAGGTTTTTCTGCCAAAATACAAAAAGAATAAGAGAATGGCTGCTGGAAACCCTTGTTTGGCTGAAAATTATAATATATATTAGGGTTGGAGTAGAATTTCCACTATTACCCTTAATGAAATAGGTTAGGAGAATTTTTGTGTAGTGGGCTTTTCGGTATTTGGGCTTTTCCTTTAAAAATTTCGGCTAAATGGAATTAAAATAAAAATAATATTTTTCTTATTAATTCTGGAACATTTCCCTCAAAAATATTTATTTAAAAATATTTTAAAAATACCCATAAAATTATTTTATGCTTAAAAATTTTCTTATGCATGAAAATTCATTTTGTTTAAAATAAATTCTTTTATGCAAATGCACTTCATGTAAATCATTTATTTCACATTAGCAACACATATTATGCATATTAAAATTAATTTAATATGCCACATACTCATCAATTACTTAGTTCACAAATTTTCACACAAGCACACACTTAACCTTATTAGGAAATCAAGCAATTTATCACGAAAATTCCTAGGGTGGGTGTGGGTTGTTACATTTTCCCCTCTTAAAGAAATTCATTCTCAAATTTAAACCCTTACCTAGTTTCTCTCGAAAAGCTGAGGATGCTTCTATCGCATCTCCTCCTCTGCTTCCCAAGATTTCACCACTGAACCTTAATCATAGGTATCTCCTTATTTCTTAACTTCTTTACTTGTTGATCCACTATAGCTATTGGTGACTCCTCATAGGATAGTTGCTCATCTAACGTAATTTTTAGAGGTAAAAGAACGTGTGATGGATCTGACACATATTTCCTTAACATGGAAATGTGGAACACTGGGTGTACATGCGCCAAAGTTGGAGGCAAGGCAAGTCTATAAGACATTTCTCCAACCTTATCTAAGATTTTGAAAGGACCAATAAAATGAGGTGATAATTTCCCTTTCTTACCAAATTTCATAACTCCTTTCATTGGCGAGACCTTTAAAAACACGTGATCTCCCATGGTGAATTGGACTTCCCTTCACTTAGGGTCCGCGTAACTCTTTTGTCGACTGAATGCCATCTTCAGTCAATCTTGAATTATTGGTACTTTCTCGGTGGTCTCCTTAAGCAATTCGGGCATTTCTATGTGCTTGTCTCCAGAATCTAACAAATCGGAGAACGAAACCTTCTTCCATACAACGCTTCGTATGGTGCCATGCCAATGGACGAATGATAGCTATTGTTGTAAGCGAATTCAATGAGGGGTAAATACTTATCCCAGCTACTGCCAAAATCCAAGACACACATCCTAAGCATGTCCTCGAGTGTCTGAATCATTCTTTTAGACTGGCCGTCCATTTGAGGGTGAAACGCCGTACTAAAATCTAGTTGTGTTCCTAACACTTCTTGTAACTTCTGCTAGAACCTTGAGGTGAATTGAGTTCCTTGATGTGAGATGATAGAATTTGGCACTCCATGTAGTTTCACGACCTCATCTACATACAACTGCGTATACTGAGCTGCAGAATATATGGTCTTAACTCTTAGAAAATTGGCAGACTTTGTCAGTCTATCTACCATGACCCATAAAGAATCATATCCTTTGGAGGTTCTAGGTAAGCCAACAATGAAGTCCATAGTGATGTGCTCCCACTTCCATTCAGGTAGTCGAATCTCTTGTAGCAATCCTGAGGGTCGTTGATGTTCGTACTTGACTTGCTGGCAAGTCAAGTAGGATGCTACAAACTTAGCTACATCTTTCTTCAATGTAGGCCACCAATAACTAGCTTTCATGTCATGGTACATCTTGGTAGTTCCTGGATAAGCGCAGTAAGGTGTCTGATGTGCCTCCCTCAATATCCTTTCCTTGAGTCCATCCACATCAGGCATGCAAACTCTATTCTTGCATTTTAAAATTCCATTGGCTATTTCAAACTCAGGATTTTTTCCTTCTCTCCTCTCATCCTTCAGCTTCATCAAGTATGGCTCCCCATCTTGCGAATTCCTTATTTCTTCCATTAACTTAGATCTTACTTGGAAATGAGCCAATAGAACTCTTGATCCTCCAATCTCCAGTCTCAATCCTTGCTTAAACAATTCTTTTAATTCCTTCACAATTGGCCTCTTTCTCACATCCACATGGGCTAGGCTTCCCATCGACTTTCGACTCAAGGCATCTGCCACTACATTCGCCTTCCTGGGATGATAGAGAATCTGACAGTCATAATCCTTCAATAGTTCAATCCATCTCCTTTGTCTTAGATTGAGGTCTCTTTGGCTCAAGATATATTGAAGACTCTTATGATCCGTATAAATCTCACACTTCGTCCCATACATGTAATGTCTCCAGATCTTTAGAGGGAACACTACCGCAGCTAATTCTAAATCGTGAGTAGGGTAATTCACTTCATGTCTCTTTAGTTGTCGTGATGCATAGGCGATGACTTTTCCATTTTGCATCAAACGCACCTAAGTCTTACTCTCGAAGCATCTCAATAAACAGTGAATCCTTCTTCTCCTTCTGGTAATGTCAAAACTGGTGCTGATACCAAACACTCCTTGAGTTTCTGAAAACTCTTCTCATAGGACTCTTCCCAATTGAACTTAACTTGTTTTCTTGTCAACTTAGTCAATGGGGCTGCTATCTTAGAAAAGTCTTGTACGAATCTACGATAATATCCTGCCATGTCGAAGAAACTTCATACTTCAAAAACTATTGTGGGCCTTGGCCAATTTGCTACCGCTTCAACTTTCTTAGGATCAACTTGAATTCCTTCCTTACTTACTACATGTCCAAGAAAGTTGACCGACTCCATCCAAAACTCACACTTAGATAACTTAGCATAGAGTTGGTGACCATGTAACATTTGAAGCACGATCCTCAGATGTTCTTCATGTTCCTCCTTTGAGTAGATCAGGATGTCATCGATGAACACGATCATGAACTTGTCAAGGAATGGCTTGAATACTCGATTCATCAAGTCCATGAAAGCAGCAGGAGCATTCGTCAAATCGAATGGCAAAACTATGAACTCATAGTGTCCATATCGAGTACGAAAGGCAGTCTTACAGATATCTTCTCCTCAAATCTTTAGTTGATGATAGCTAAACCTTAAGTCAATCTTAGAGAAGTGACCAGCTCCTTGCAGTTGATCGAAAAGATCATCGATCCTTGGCAACGGGTATCTATTCTTCATAGTGACTTTGTTAAGTTGACGATAGTTGATGCACATTCGGAACGATCCATCTTTCTTTTTCACGAACAACACTGGAGCGCCCCATGGTGAATTGCTTAGTCGAATGAAGCCCTTATCGAGCAGGTCATGCAATTGCATCTTTAACTCCTTCAGCTCCATTGGTGCCATACGATATGGCGGTATCGATATTGGTTGTATACCGGGTAGCAATTCGATGTTGAACTTGATCTCATGATCAGGGGGTAATCCGGCTAAATCTTTTGGAAAAGACATCCATGAACTTGTCCACTATTGGAATGCTCTTGTCTCGAATGGCAGCTTCTTTGCTAGTGTTGACTACGTGGGCTAGATATGCTTGGCATCCTTTCCTTAACATCCGCCTCGCTCCTATGGCTGATATCAAGTTCAGAGGATTCTCATTCCTATCTCCTTGGTACACAAAATGCTTCTTTGGTTCTCCTCCACATCCATGCTATCCTTTATGACCTTTGTTCTTATGCCTTCCCTTCTAGTCTCGTTCAGCTCGTTTGGCTCTCTCCACCTTATATCTCTTTTCCATGACCTTGGCCTTGTCTATGAGCTTGGCTAAGGTTGGAAACTCGGTTGCTGCCAATGAATTAAATAGAGGTGTGATCAGTCCTCTAAGGAAACGATTGACACGACTTGCTTCAATAGGAACAATGTTGACAGCGAAATGACTAAGTCGGTTAAACTCCTTAGCATAATCTGACATGGACATTCCTAGCCTTTGCTTCAGTTGCTCGAACTACAATGCCCTATCTTGCCTTTCTCCTTCTGGCAAGAACTGATCCATTACCTCTTGCTTAAACTCTGCCCACGTAGGTGGGTCAGCCCCGTAAAGTCGTTCTTTGATATTCCTCTCATACCAGTACCAAGCTTTTTTCTTGAGTTGGAGTCCTACCAACTCAATCACTCGAGCATCCAAGCAAGATAACCGATAGACTAGATTATCCATCTCATCCAAAAATTCATGAGGTCATCTCCTTCCTCACCATAAAAAGTATGCGGTTGCAGCTTCTTAAATTCCACCACGGTCATTCCCTCGTCAGGTAGTTGTTTCCTCTCTCTCCGAGCAGGTGTCACTACCGCAGGTGGCATAACTCCATTCCTTTCTTGAGTTGGTGGTGCTTCCAGCCTTTGAGCTCGTAGCTCATCCAGTTCTTTGCACAAATCTCTCATTTCTTCGCGCATGGCATGCACTTCTTATGAAGTCACTTACTCACTAGAGCCCATAGTTAGTGCCCTCGAGTTGGATTTTTCTCTTGACTGTATAGCTGCAGAGGCAGCATTCCATGCGGTGTCCAATATAACATCGTCATTAGCCCTAACGGATTGGGCGACTATGCGAACCTTCTTCTTGGAAGGCATTCTATCTATCATAATAAGGGAATTTAGTACTAATCCCCTATCCTAACCCATTTAACCTCCCCCTTATCCTAGCACACATTATCATGCATTTACCATGTCACATCACTAAGCACATGTCATGTATGAATCACATATCACATAGTTTTGCACATATCACATATCATAATCATATAGCATATATCTCATAATATCACACTAGAGCATAATAATGAAGGAAATCATCTCATCCTAGGTATCTTAGGCAATCAAGGAAAATCATTCATATCATATAAAGTGCTATGCCGTTACGTCGATCATCATATCTACTCGACCTAGTTATTATGTCCACCTCTAAAGCAATCAAGTGCGATATGGCCACTGCTGCCACATCGATAGCAAAGAAGATCTCTATCTTGACGGCAATTAGCTGAAGATGCAGACCTCACTGGCGAGTAGTCTCCTCTATGCTCAACAATCCCTGACCTGAGCTGCTCCATAACCTCTCTTAGTGCATGAATCATTACCTTAAGATGTCAATTTTCCTCCTTCAAGTATGAACAATTATCTTGCAATTTCTGAACCTTACTATATACCCAATCAAGATCTAAGCGCTCCTTGGGGTCCTTTTCTTCGTCAGGGGTCTTCTTTTTCGTGGGGTGAATCACAGTTACAACTTTCTCGAGCATCTTTGGCCAAGTCCTCTTACAGGTCACACGGGGTGCTCTAGGTTGTGGTCCTCGAGTAGGCGTAATCTTCTTGGTCATCTGTTAGAAGAATCATAAGGCAAGCAAACAATAATAGGATTACTAAAATCTACTAGGATTTCGCAGAACTATGCTAGCGATAGACTGCAAGTGACATGATAGGAAAATTCCTATGCTCCAGGATTTTACTTAAATAACTCATATACAACAAGCCTAAACTAGACTTTTAAAAACTAGGCTCTAATACCACCTTTGTCACATCCCAACCTGAGAGACACGACGGTCCTAGAACATGAGGAGACATAAGGTCACCCACACCCGTAGAACCCATTAACATATAACAATCATGCCTAGGATCTTACCGAACCTTCTTCATTAACTCATTTAAAACATTTAGATAAATACCATAAATTGCGGAAGACTTAAAATAAATCATTACATATAAAATCCATAAGGAAATTAATATAAATCTTGATAAGTATCAATCAACATTCCCAGAGCACCTAAAGACAAGACTTCATAAATGTAGTATTATTGATAACTCGAACAAGGAATTCCCCAAGCGAAGTAGAATGTTTAAGCCATCACCTTGCCTCCTCACATTTGCTCACCTGGAACCACACAAGGAAAAGGGGTGAGATAGATGATCTTAATGAGTAAACGAAAAGGCACATACATTATCACATATTCCTTTGAAAGGAAGCACATAGCTTATACATATAGTTCATGGTTTATAACTCATGAATTAGGTTGCAATTTAGCAAGGGTTCAATTGGGCAAGTTTGTAGAAATCACACTTATAACATGTAGAGAGTGAAGGCTATTGCTCTATCACTCGAACACATAGAGGAGAGGTGGTCTTATACCAAATTCCAACTCCTATCACATAGAAAGCGTGAAGCTGATCAGGCCCCATGACTAGAACTGCCCCTTCTAGTTGAGGTGGATACACTACCCCTATCCATCGGGTTAAGACCGTGTGCATAGGTTCCGATGATTACCCACATCGGCACGAGGATTCTACATAAAGGGTAAGGGTACCATAGCTAGAGCTATTGGTAAAACACAACTAACAATATCACATAAGGCAATAATAACATGTAATTCAATATCAATAATAGTTTGGCTTTCAAACAATGATACAATGAAAGTGTAGTTCCAGAAAGAATACAAGTTAGGGTGTTAATCACAAGAATTTCTCATTGGATAGCAAAATAGTTTTAGACCAAATGTCCTGTGGCAACCCAAGCTTGACAAAGAAATCATATAATAATATTTAAAATAGAAAGAACTTGGGTTTCAAAGATCACAAAGGTTCACATAACAATATATCACATTCTTGTAACACAACAAAATGTTGTTTACACTTATAACATGAATACGATGTTTACTCACCTTGGGGTTCCTTTGCTCCTAGTTCACGTAGTCCCCTTTGCACTTATAAAGCTCCTCAAACTCTAACATAATATTTGATTTAATACTTAGTATTTATTTACTCATGATGCTCCTATCCCATAACTAACCATGTACATATAACATACACATACACTTAGAGTCCACACATAGGTGTACTCATCACTTGCATATAGCTCGTTGACTCAATGGTCTTGCATACTTAGGCCTTATAGGCTCACATGAAAACACATTGCAATCATATCAATACCTTTTTAAGGTCATCACAATATCATTACCTCAATATCAATTCACTTATCAATTATCTTAGTTCACTTTACACTTCCATACATGTCAACTTAGCAATCAATCCTTCAAACATCATACTTAACTCTTATGATCCCTTTCACTTCATTAACTCATAACCATATACTATCATCAAGTTGTCATGACATCTAGTTTCAAATGCCTCAATCACATTTGCATTCCATTCACATTATAAGGTTAAGATACCTTAAATATACCTTAAGTATGCCAAAACGCATTTAAGCTTATCTAGGATCATACCTTCCACTAACATGTAATTTTATCATTTATTATACATACATACATGTCAACAATCACCAAGACACATCACATAAAATTTATAAACATTTGGACAAAATTGTTCATGCAGGCCGAATGCATCATTAAGGTAAAAAACCAAATTCTTCTTCTTTTCGTGCTTTCCATCTATTTCAATAATATGTAAAAACATGGATTGAACCAAGATTTTTCATGTAAACATAACAAAAATCATTCTAGAATATAAATTCATAGGAATCAGCCACTATTGGTGTCATTAATATATAAAAATTCCATCTTTTGCATTATAGTGTACAAAACCATAAGTTTTCTTATTTTCGGTATTTTGCGATCATTTCAGAAATATGCAAACAGGTTGTTTAAACCATTATTTTTCATTCAATCATTGAAAATATCAGTTTAGAACACATTCCTTCATGAATCGGCAGCCATAGGTAGGGTTTATACAAAAAAAATTCCAAGTTCAAAGGCTTAGGTGAAAAATCATGAGTTTCCGCGCATTTCGTTCATTTCAGCGATAAACAGACACATGATTCAAATCATTATTTTTCATCTAAACAAAACAAATATCATATTAGAACACCAATTCATACAAATGGGCAACCATATATTCATGAGAGAATAAAATTTTCTAATTTCCAAGTTCTAACATGTAAACCTTGAATTCCTTTGTTTTTCGAAACTTTTTGGTCATCACAGAAATATGCAGAAATATTATTTAATCCAATATTTTTCATCAAAACAAATCAAAAATCAGTTAAGAATACAATCATGTAGAAATCTTCCCCCCCCTTATGATGTTTATGCGATAAAATTATGATTTTAAGTTATAGAATTCACCTTTGGGGAAATCTTGTAGAAAGAATCGTGTTTTCGGTAGAAAATAAATTTTCTCTCCCAAAAATTCACTCAAACAGAATTGAATCTATAGAAATCAGTAATCAAACAGTTTAAAATAATTTTCCCATAATTTATTTCATAGAAATCAGTTTAGAAATCGAAAGAGAATAAAAACTTACAATTACGGTCACGAAATCTCGAAATGGAAATGTGTTTTCAATATTTCGGTAGAGAGAAATATTTTGAGAGGTTTTTTTGCCAAAATACAGAAAGAATAAGAGAATGGCTGCTGGAAACCCTTGTTTGGCTGAAAATTAGAATATATATTACGGTTGGAGTGGAATTTCCACTATTACCCTTAATGAAATAGATTAGGAGAATTTTTGTGTAGTGGGCTTTTGGGTATTTAGGCTTTTCCTTTAAAAATTTCAGCTAAATGGAATTAAAATAAAAAGAATATTTTTCTTATTAATTCTGGAACATTTCCCTCAAATATTTATTCAAAAATATTTTAAAAATACCCATAAAATTATTTTATGCTTAAAAATTTTCTTATGCATGAAAATTCATTTTGTTTAAAATAAATTCTTTTATGCAAATACACTTTATGTAAATCATTTATTTCACATTAGCAACATATATTATGCATATTAAAATTAATTTAATATGCCACATACTCATCAATCACTTAGATCACAAATTTTCACACAAGCACACACTTAACCTTATTAGTTCTAAATCAAGCAATTTATCACGAAAATTCCTAGGGTGGGTGTGGGTTGTTACAATGTATGCATTAGAACATGATATCCTTTTGACCTTTTATGAGATGATTATGCTATGAGATGACATGCTTTGTTTGGGATTTATGTATGCTTATGGATGTAAAAATGCATGACAGGGCCCCCTTTCAATCATTTTACTCTTTTTCTTTGACTTTTTTCTATCATTTGTCTTTCTTTTCTGACTAAGAATTATATGATGGACTGCATCAAGGATAAAAAAAAGGTTCAGGGTGGCACGCGAAGCTATGTAGAACTGCACAAATATGTGCGGCACCACACATGGCTTATGCGGTTCTGCATAGATGCTATGCGGTCATTGCACACTTCCTATGCAATTCCACATAGACTTTCTGCAGTTCTGATAACAAGATTCCATCTTTTAGTCATTTTTCTTCTATAAATAGGTCCCTTTGGCACCCAAAACTTCACTTTAACTTTTCTTTGACCTTTGGTAAGCTTTTCTCTCAATTTTTCTTTCTTTTTTGGGCTTTCTTTCTCTCTTTTTTTTTTTTTATCTTTTTCTTTTATTATTTTCCCTCTCTTTTTTTCTTTCTTCGCCATGGAGCCCTACTTCAGTCACTCTATGCATTTATGGACTAAGAACCTTCAACAAATGGAGAATCAATTTAGGAAGGTTTGGGATAAGTGCCATGCCAACCTAGAGGGGTGTGAGGATTGATTGAGATTTCTTAAGGGCCTGTTTGAAATTTTGGGATCTTGATGTTCATGTGTTTAGGTTTGGGGCAAGTATGGAAGAGATGTGCCCTATTTTTGAGGAGTTTAATGTGCTCCTAGGTCTGATCCCGAGGTGACTCTTGCTGCTCCAGTTGAAAGGGTAGGTTATTTTAACTCTTTTCAAAGGCTTTTGAGATTAGATGTGGCAATTGTTAGCCCTATGGTTATGGGGGTTGGGTTGATCTTATTGCTGTGATCGTTGAGTTCCTTGACCCCAAGGATTTTGAGGATGATGTCTGGCAAGATCATCGTATGCGAGCCCTATCTTTCTGCTTGGCTTCAGGCTTTCCATTTATAGGTCTTATAGGTTGGGGAGATATTAGGATAATAGAGTTGGTGAGACAAATGGAAGATGGATGCTCAATTGCTGCAATTGTCCTGGCTAAGACCATTCTTAGTTTGGATTGAGCATATAGGAGTGATGGGCCTTGGTCTGTGAGCCCAATTATTCTGCAAGTATGTTTTATGAACTTTCCTTCCTATACTCTTTTTTCTTTTTACTCCTTTTCACATAATCGTATTCCAAAGCAAATATGGCTCAGGGATCATTTGAAAGTGGTTACTCCTCCTACTTGAAGGGATTACTCAACCTCTTGGTATTAAGATAGTTCTCAAATTTAGCTCAGAGAGGGAGTGGATTTCATGGTTACTCGAGTTGGATTCAAAGGAGCTATTATGGTTTTGCCCTTGGTACAAGATCAAGAAATTCATGATCATTAGCTTTGGTTAGTGGATGGTCTATCTTCTGGGGTTGCATATGGCAACCTTCTATTAGGGGATGCGGGTTATGAGACAAATGGGTCATGCACAAGGAGTGCCCCCTAATGGCACTCTGTTCTAATCTACTATGATTACACCTACTATGGCTAGGGCTATTATGAATGGCTGGATGAGAGGCTTTCATACTATTCTTCCACCTCATAGGTTTGATAGGTTGAAGGAGTACAACTTGTGGTGATTGCTATGTTTTGGCCTATAAAGAAGAAGAGGAGGGTGGCCCTACTACATGAGATTGAGGATGAGGAGGTTGTAGAAGAGACTGCTCCTGAGGTGAATGATCCAAAAGGGAAGAAAAAGGTGGCTTAGACTTTTAGGACTCTAGGACTTAGGGCTTTAGATATATCCATGGATAGCAGATTTATCATTTTTGGATCTTGTGTTTACATTGATTTTTATTCTTTAGATGAAATTTGAATAATACATCATTTATTTGCTCTTACTTTTGCCTAAGCTGCCTTTTTGGGTTTTCAACTTAGCAAGCATTTTTTTCTTTTCTTTTTTTTATTATTTTATTTTTTATTATTCCTTTTTTATTATTTTATTTTTTGCAAGCAGAGAACCAAATGATGGAAGCACATAATGGTAATTTTTATTAAAAAATTGGACCATACCCACAATGGGTTGCCTATGTATCTCCTTACATATTTTGAATCTAGACTAATTAGCAAATATTTTGGAGAATCAGGTCCGTGTAGTTCTAATTACATGATGTATAAATAAAAAACAAAAAACTAACGTCAACATAAAATAACATTTAAGTTGATTCAAGTTGCATAGACTGGCGAACTCTACCCCGTCTAAATCCATGAGAATAGCTACTCCACCTTATAGGATCTTTTTGAGTATATAAGGCCTAGCCCAATTTGGTCTAAATTTTCCCCTAGGATCATGCACGGGAGCTCTGATTTCTTTCAAAACCAAATTTTCTTCTTCTAAGCCTCTACCCTTGACTCTTTTGTTGAAGTGCCTTGATATCTTCTGCTGATAACCTTGAATTCGATATAAGGCATCCATTCTCTTTTCATCAATGGTGTTAAGTTGATCATGGTAACCCTTTATCCATTCTGTTTCTTCCAATTGACTTTTTCTCATGATTCTGGCTTATCTGATTTCAGCTTCAATTGGCAAAACAGCTTCCATACCATATACTACTGAGTAAGGGGTTGCTCTTGTTGTGGTATAGATAGAAGTGTGGTACCCCCATAAAGCAAATGGCAGCTGTTGATGCCAATTCTTATGATTATCGATCATCTTTTATAAGAGGGTCTTTGGTGTCTTATTAGCTACTTCAACTGCGCCGTTGGTTTGAAGCCAGTAGGGAAAAGATCTATGATGTTGGATATTTTCTTTCTTTAACAATTGGACCACTTCTTTCTGAAAATGCGACCCATTATTTATGATGACTTCGAAAGGAACTCCAAACTGAGAAAGGACGTTTGTTCAGATAAACTGAGCTACTCTTTTGGAATCTAACACTTGGTAAGGGGTAGCTTCAACCTACTTTGAGAAATAGTCAATAGCGACTAGGATGTATTCATGTCCAGCAAAAGATTTAGGGCTTATCCTTCCGATGACATCAATACCCCAAGTTGCAAAAGGCTAAGGAGTTGTGATTGGGTTGAGTGGAATGGGAGGTTGCTTTTGGAGTTTTGCATAAATCTGGCATTTATGGCATCTTTGCGCAAATTTGGCATAGTCTTGATTCATAGTCAACCATAAATACCCCAAATTCATTATCTTTCAAGCCAATGCAATCCCATTCATATGAGGACCTTCTTCACCATCGTGGAGCCATTCCATGATCTTTGAGCTTCATTCTCAGTTACACACCTCAAATGTATGTTGTCCCATGCTCTTTTGTACAAGACATCCCCATTTGGGAAGAAATTGCTAGCCAACTGCCTCAGAGTTCTTCTTTCTAATTTGGTTTCCCCTTCTGGATATTCATCATTTTGCAGTTAGTTAAAGATATCCCAAAACTAGGGTTCCTTATCAGCCAAATAAATGTGCATACACATAATGTGATAACCGGGTTCCCTTTTTACCTCAATCACTATAGGTCTGATTATCTCTCCATCACTCATATCTAGCATCGATGCAAGAGTGGCTAAAGCATCTGCAAACTAATTTTTAGCCCTAGGCAGATAATGGAATGATAAGTCATGAAAGTTCTCCATAAGATCCTCCAAGCGTTTGTGATAAGGAGCCAGACGCTCCACTCTTATCTTCCATTGACCCAAAGCTTGGGACACAATCATATTTGAATGCCCATAGACCTCCAAATAGTCAATTATAAGGTTTATAGCAACTTCTAACCCAGCAATGTAGACTTCATATTTAGCTTCATTATTTGTTACTTCAAAGTTAGCTTAACATACATGGGCAGACTTTCTCCTTTAGGGGTAACCATGAAAATCCCAGCACCATAACCCTTGCTGTTTGCTGCACCATCAAAGAAAAGCTTCCAAACTTCAGGTTTTAACTCCATAATATCCTCATCAGGAAATTCTGGTCTAGCTCAGACCATTTGCCATCTATAGGAGCTGCAGCTAATTGATTAGCTATTATACTTCCCTTTATAGCTTTCCTCTAAACATACTTCAAATCATATGCGGCTAGAACATCCATCCGTCTTACCATCTTACTATCAAGAATAGGCCTTTCCAAAAGGAATTTCAAGGGGCTCTTGTCAGCAAGTACATGAGTGGTGTAGGAGCTGAGGTAATGTTGGAGTTTATGGCAAAACCATACTAAAGCAAGGCATAGCTTTTTGATTTGGTTGTAATTAAGTTCATGGGCGAGCAGTCACTTACTTAGGTAGTAGATGGCATTTTCTTTATGTGAGTCTGGGGCATTTTGAGCAAGCATTGCCCCCATAGCCTCTTGAGTAACAGAGAGGTATAGGAGTAATGGCTTACCTGGTCTAGGTGGTTGTAGGATAGGGGGTTTAGGAGGTATTCCTTGATTGCTTCAAAGGCTTTTTGGTAGTCTTTGTTTCATTGCTTAGAGGCCCCTTTCTTTAATAACTTGAATATAGGCCTACATACATTAGCCATTTGAGAGATGAATCGACTAATACATTAGAGCCGTCCTAAGAGGCCCCTAATCTCCTTCTTTGTCTTAAGAGGTGGCATTTCTAAAATTGACTTTGATTTGGCTAGATCAACCTCAATCCCTCTTTTACTAACCATGTACCCAAGGAAAACCCTTGATGATGTGCCAAAGAGGCATTTTATTAGGTTCAGCTTCAAGTTGTATTGACAAAGTCTAAGGAAGAATCACCTTAATGCTTTTAAGTGCCCTTTAGCTGTCTCAGATTTTATCACCATGTCATCCATATACACTTCACCATCTTTGTGGATCATATCATGGAAGATAGTGGTAGCCATTCTTTGATAAGTCACTCCAGCATTCTTCAACCTAAACAGCATTACCTTATAACAATAAGTTCCCCATTTAGTCACAAACGCAGTCTTCTCTTTGTCTAGCAGATGAACCCAAATTTGGTTACAACCAACATATAGATCAATCAAAGAGACTATTTCATATCCTGCCATATGGTCAACCAATAGGTCAATATGAGGTAGTGGGAAATCATCCTTACGGTAGGCTTTGTTTAGATCCCGATAGTCAACACACATTCGCAATTTCCCATCCTTCTTTGGAACTGGAACAATATTGGCTAACCATGAAGGGTATGTGATCAATTCTATGAATCCATTGTCCAATTGCTTGGTGATTTTCTTTCATTGGCAATGACCATTTTGTCTTTAGCCTTTGTAACTTCTGCTTGACAGGCTTCACATGTTCATAAGTGGGGATCTTATACACTGCTTTGCTTGGGTCTATGACAGTCATGTCCTTAGGGGTCCATACAAAGCAGTCAACAAACTCTTGGATCAACTTGAGAAAGCCAACCCTATTATAACATACAGATGCAATGAATGTAGTTTTGGGATTCTCATTGGTGCCAGTATTAATTGGTTCTTTGCTTGCATCATTTTTTATTTCATTTATCTCTTTTTTCAATGTATTATTCAAATTGGATTTAAGAGAAAAAGGATTGAGTGAAATAGAAGACATAGGATCATAAGAAGAAAACTCAAATTTCTTATTGCGAATTAAAAAACTATTATCCATGGTTACATCAAAATTGAAAGAATGATTATTTACAAACTCAAAAGAAGAAAATGAAGAAAAAGACTCAAAAGACTCTGGTTCAGACTCTAGGTCAAACTGAGACTCTATTGAGGATTCTGATGGGAACTTTGACTAGCCACCTCCTCCCTCATAGTACCAGTTGTCAAGTTCGGTTTGGGTTGGTTGGATCAAATGAATGGGATATATCTCTTCTTCTACTCCAATCATAAGGACCTGCTCAAAGAAATGGCCACCACATTTCCCAATTTTGCTCCAAAATGAAAATCGGCTCACAATCCTCCATGCTCAACCTGACATCAAAGAATATTTCAAATCCTAATATTAGTTTCTTGGAAATAGGATAGATCCATGGTTTAAGAAAACCATAATAAGGAAATCTTCACCTTCCTTCACAAAGTAACCTTTTACAATTTTCAAATAGGGGCGCATAGGCCAATCATAGGACTCACCTCTCTTTAGGGCTTTCACTCTCTCCTTGCCTTTTTTTTCCATTTTAGCCAGGTCTTCTTCAGTGGGTTTATAGCCAAGCCCAAAAGGTGGAGTGGCTATAGGGTACTCCTTGAAACTGTTCATTTCTTGCTGGCCCTTGCCTAAACCCAGTTCAGGAAAGTAATTCATGTTCCTCATTATGTTAGCAACAACAATATTATCATAAGGATCAAAATCAAATGGAACATATTCTTTACCTTCCTCTGCTTCAATGAACTGGATTGTGTCAAAAAAGAACCCAGTCAGTGGCAACAAAGCTTGTTTAGTTTGGACTTCCAGTATAGGTATAAGGTTTAGGGTCTCACTTCTTCCATGTCCATCCCCCTTAGTGGTTACAACAGAAGTTCCATGAGGGAACTTGAGCTTTTAATGCAAAGATGAAGGGATGGCTTTAGCTTGATGAATCTAGGACCTTCTAAGGAGGAGATTAAAGCATGTTGGAACATCAATAATTTGAAAAGGGATGGAAGCAGTGATAGGACCAATGGTGACATTCAAAGTAGCCACTCCTAACACCTCTCTTTAAGTATTATCATAAGCCTTCACGATTTGATCCGAAGGTGTAAAGTCTGAGGCTTCTAATCCCAAACAGCTAGCTACTTTTAGTGGGCACACATTTAAGGCTGACCCATTATCTACTAGTACCATTGGGACAATCTTACCATAGATTAGGATTGTTATGTAAAGAGCATGGTTATGGCTTGGCCCCCCTTTTGGCAAATCATGGTCGGTGAAGGAGATGGCAATAACTTTTATGGCATTGATGAGTGAGGCTACTAGGGTTTCGAGGGTGATATCTATTGGAGCTTGGCATTGATTCAAGACCTTGCAAAGAGCTTGGCGATGAGGGTAGGATGACTGCATTAGGCTCCAAATGGATATATTAGCTTGGGTTTTTTTGAGTTATTTAAGGATGGGGTCTTCGTCAGGTTCAAGACTCCCTTTAAATTTCTCAGCTAAAGGTGGAACAGGCTATACTAGTGGTTGGTTGGTTTGAGGGGCTGGTGTTTGGTGAACTCTACCACTTCTGGTTATAGCATCTATTTCCTCAAGCAAATCGCTCAAATCAAGCACACAACAAAAATCAGAAGCTGATTGAATCAGAGAGATAGGATCAACTTCAAGGTCAGAAGTGGTGATGAAGTTGACTTTGTGGTTTAGTGGCGATGTTGGGCTTGGATTTTAGTGGAATGATATCATCACTATCAATTAAGTCTTGGATTTTGTATTTCAGGGCTTTGCAAGCATCAATCTTATGCCTAGCTACTTGATGATACTCATAGTATTCATTAGGGTTGTACTATTTGGGTAATGAATTTGGGGGTGCTCTAGGTTCCAGAGGCTTTATCATTTTTGCTTCTAGTGCTTTCTTATAGACTATAACCAATGGGACCCCAAGATCAGTGAAGGTCCTCCTTTCCAGTCTCAGTGACTGGTGATGTGAAATGATTTGCTAGTGCTGAGAAATGGTTGATACCTCCCCCCCTTTTTGACTTGTTAAGGAGGTAACATTAGATTGGTATGGCATGTTTTTCTTATATCTAAGGTTAGAGGATTCATCTTTCAAGTGACCACTCTAGATTAAATCCTCTATCTTGGAAGTAGTGGAAATGAGGGCTTTGAAGTCAAGTAGATATTGGGTCAGGAGATGGTTCTGGTAAACTAGGAGAAGGTTTTTGACAATAATGTCAATCTATTCTTGCTCAGTAGGGCAGTTTACCATCTGAGCAACCTTAGTCCTCCACCTTATAAGGAATGTAGAAAAGGACTCTTTGGCAAGCTGCTTGATTGTCTCTAGATCCCTTCTTGTTATGTCCACCTCAATATTGTAATGGTACTACCTGACAAATGCATTGCATATGTCACCCCAAGTTCTTTTCTGATTTGGGTTAAGGTCAAGTAACCACTTCATTGGAGTTCTAGGAAGGGATTGTTGAAATAACTGAGCTAAAAGTTCATCATCCACTCCAAATGGCTTCATTGCCCCCACATACATTTTCAAGTGAGTTTTGGGGCAAGTGGTCCCATCGAATCTATCAAGGTTTGGCATTTTAAACTTGGGTGGAAATCTAGCATTGGGAAAGAGGGTCAAGTCACTGACATCAACTAAGTCATCGTGCCTCTTCAGATTCTTAATGGTCTTCTCCAAGACTTTAAATTTCTCCATAAAGGGCTTTAGCTCAGGATGTGAGAAAAGTTCCTTCCCTTGAAAAGGATTTGCAGGAGAGGAAGTAGCAGAGTGGGTAGCAATTTATATGGGTTGTGATGCAATATTGGGATTTTGCATGGATGGGGTGGTGATATTTGGCAATTGAATGGATGGTGCATTAGCTACTGCTTTTCCTCTATCAGTCAGGTCAATGGTTGTTTTGGAGGAAGAGGCAGTGTTTGTGGGGATTTGTGTTAGGCCATGGGTTGTATGACTTAGGTTCAAGGTAGGTGAGGTCACAGTTGGATTAATGGAGACTTGGCCAATCATACTTTATACCTCTTAAAGGATAGACCATCTTTGTACTTGAAACTAGGCTTTCTGAGCTTCTAGAGCAGCCTAAAAATTCCTCTCCATAGTTGCAAATTGCTTCTCTTGTCTCACTAGAAGGGTAGTCATGAATGCTTCCATTTGAGAGGTCTCTTCCTCTTGATGAGTCACAGTCGGGTTAATGCCAATGGGAAGGTTGCTGGTTTCTTCAGCCATCCTATATACCTTACAAGGGTCAAACAGAAAAGGGTAAGTGTTTGTTAAAGATAAGGAAAAAAATCAAGATTCAAGGCAATCACAGACTTTTGAATGATGATGGATTATGGATTTTGGGCTAGCAGTTTTTTATTTGGGATGATGGGCTTTTGCACTTTGTTCAAGGTTCTTGAGTTTATGCATGTATGCATGAATGAAAAGCTATTTCATGGATATGCAAATAGGCTTGATTTAGGGTACATACAACCTATGGTCTAAGTTCTAGATCCATTATATGAAAGGGTAAAGGTGGTTTGGATAGGGTACTCGTCACACTAGAGCAGCAATATACCTAACCACATGTGAGTCAAGGAGCCTCATGTGGGTCCAACAATACGTATATGCTCGTTACACCTTTGAAAGGATCAAAGGATTCTTTGTAAGGAGAATGATTTCACTATCAGCAAATAGACCTAAGGAGGATTACCCACTCGATGTTACTTTCTATCCCTTGTTTTCCTAAGAAATCTTGGTTGAAAGGCAATGAGCCATTATAAATGATGCATGAAAGTCATTTATGTATTAAAAATGCCAAACTTTGATTTAAACCAATTGATAGTCCTCTTATTTCTTTTATAAAAAAGAAGGTGATCCCAGTGGAGTTGCCAGCTGTGAGGCCTTACCTGAGCACTGGTTCGATCTGCTAACTGGGATCGAAATGCTCATTTGGGTTTGAACTCATGGTGGAACCCTCGGGTTCAGATTGGTTGATTTTTGAAAAGAGTCGTCACCTTAATTTTATTTTATATGGGAAAAAGATTAAGGAAAAAATCCAAATTGACTCCAATTAATATCCCAAAGGAAAAGATCACTAGCCTCGAAAACCAAAGAGGATTTGGGGACTAGGTTTTTTGTTTATTTAGAAAAATGATTAGTTTGGCAAATTTAATATAAAAATGACTTAAAATAAATTTCATGAACAATTTACATAATGAATGAATAGTTATATAATGCATGAATAAACAAATAAATAAACATTCATTCAAAGCGATAAAAGTAAAATAAAGCAAAAGAATTAACTTTACAATTCAAAACTAAAATAAGGGATACTTCCTCTAGCTCTTATGGGTTCTAGAGAAGTCATACATTTCCTAAAATAATTTTAAAGCAATTACTAAAGAAAAATATTGCAAAAGAAAGTCAAAATCAATATCATAATAAAGAAAACAAAGTAAAAGCAAATATCGCAAAGAAAAGAACTAATTCATAAAGTGGCATACAAGAGAATGATTACATTTTATTTAAATTGGATTTGATGCTTTAAACAAGCAAGCCTACATATCCCTTTGAATGGGAATCAAAATCCACATAGTTCGCCCCTCTTGCGAAAGGGTTAGTTTAGCTTTAACCTTTTATCATGTTTCAGTTCATTAATTAAAAGGTGGGTTGATTAAACAAGCAGAATTATTGATTACCAAGTCATTTATTAGGTCAAGTTTTAATTAACAAGTTGATGCATCAATTCAAATTATTTACCTAGTTGACTAAATTAGATTCTAATCAACATTTCAAAATAATGAAAGAAAATGATAAAACATGCCAAGCAAAGAAATAACAAATGAAAATAATAAACTAAGAAATCCTAAGAAAATGAAAGAAAACAAAACAAAATAACAAAAGAAGAAAATAAATACCTTATGAGGACAAGGCTTGGGGATGTAAAGCAAATGAAGGGGACGACCGGATTGCAATTCTGCCTTTTTGGCTTAGCGGAATGACAACCTTAGAACAGAGACTCAGACGATGTTATTGGGACCTCGTCGGACTGATTTAAGGAGAGCTACCTCAAAACAACCACCAAAATAAAAATTTAAACTAAAAGTTCATTCCTTTTGGACTAAACCTTAAAAAATGTTGATTGCTTTAAAATCAATTAATTGATTACTTTGAAATCAATTATTTTGATTAAGTAATTCTGAGTGTCAAAATGAGGTAGGAGGGTGTTGTTTTTATGGCGAAAGGGTTGGGAGCAGAAATGGCAAGCTTTAGATGTTGGATTCACTTCCCAACGCACAAAACCGCACAAGAAGCTTTGAGAACTACACAGAAGGCACGTGAGTCATAGTGTGACCACATAGGACTTGTGCAGTTTCGCACAGAACCTATGAAATTTTGCACAGCCTCTGTGCAGTTTTGCACAGAGTCTGTGCAGTTACGGACGGCCCTGTGTGGTCCCTATGGCCTGTATGTCCCTTTTTACTCTGTTCTGACCCGTTTCAGATCTGATTTAAGTCTAGTTTGATTCTATGGGTTTGTGATTGAGTGTCGATTGTCTGGAGATGCAAATTTGAGGGTTCACAATTGACTACAAAAAGTTGAATGATACTACTAGAAAGGATCACTTTCCACTTCTTTTCATTGATCAAATGTTAAAGAGACTCTCTGAGCATCAATTCTATTATTTCTTGGGTATTTTCAAATTGATCAAGAGAAGACAAAATTCACCTGTCCTTATCGAACTTTTGCATATCGAAGGATGCCATTTGGATTGTGTAATGCACTAACTATGATGGCTATTTTTGATGAGTTGGTTGAGGACATCATACAGGTTTTCATGGATTATTTTTTTATGTATGGTGACTCATTTGAAGGTTATCTTGAGAATTTAGAGAGAGTGCTAACTAGATGTGAAGAAACCAATATGGTTTTGAATTAGGAAAAATGTCACTTTATGGTGCAAAAAGGCATTTTGTTAAGGCACAAAATTCCAAATAAGGGAATTGAGGTGGATCGAGCTAAGATTGAAACAATTAAGAAGCTTCCACCACTCACTTCGATTGTCACATCCTAACTTTGAAAATATGACAGTCCTAGAATATAGAGAGACATAAGGTCACCCATACCTACAGAACCCTCTCATATATGGCTAAACACTACCTAGGATCATATCAAAATCACATGCATTATCTTAAATAACCAATAATAAAGGAAACCCTTAACTAGCAGAAGAATAGTTTAAAAATACTTTAAATACAATTCATAAGAATAGAACATTTAAGACTCAAAATAAATCATCAAATGAATAAAGTTCAAAAAACAAAACTGTAATACCCAAGGTTTCCCTAACCTATTAGAGTTAGCAATGGAGGTACCAAAATGTTCATGTACTATGCCATTCAATGCCTCCCTAGCATATTAAGAACCATAAGAACATTATAAGAAGCAAATTCTAAATGAATAATGTGACAATGAGTGAAGAATGTAATTAATTTCGTTAAGCACTTTTATGATAAAATGAAAGTCAAACTGAGTTTGACTTAATGTGACAATGTTAATAATTTATTTTAAATGTGAATCTAAAGTGCTAGTGAATGGGCACTTGTATCTTCTAAATCATTAGGAGATAATAATAGTGACATGAAAAGTTGATTTTAATCAAAGTTACAATGGTACAATGAAAGTCAAACTTAGTTTGACCAAGTGAGTCTATACGACTTACATACATGAATAATGCTAATGAAATGCTAGGAAATGTGTACTATAGAGTGAACTAGATTTATCTAGTAATGCCTAGAGTGTGTAGTGATATTTGAAGGTAGAAATATGTATATTAAAGTGAAAGAAATGAAATGGAAAATGTATTAAGCACCGAGCTTGAAACGTGCATATAAGGATTCGCTAGTGGGCTTTGGACTCAAAAGTCCAAGCCCATTGAATGGTTAGCCCACAAGGCCCAAGGATGGATGAACATACACTTAACTAGAGTTAGAAATAGCTAACTAAGGTTAAGTTTGATGTTGGAAAAGCTAGCCATTAATTTTGACTTTGAAGCCACCATTTTTTACTAAGTCAATCCCTTTTCCAACTTAAATTCTCCCTTCATCCACACCAAAGTCTACATTCATTTTTGCTACTTTCAAAATCATATGATGAACATCACAATTGTAGAGAAAATCCTAGCCATCCAACTTGATTAAATCATAGCCATCCATCAAGATTAAATCTTAGCCATTAGATTAAGCTTGATCAAATCTTCACCATCCAACGCATCATATATATATGTGTGTGTGTGTGTGTGTGTGTGTGTGTGCAAATTTTATGTTGTAAACATCATTTTTTCCTATCTCTACACCAAAGTTCCACAATACTAAAAGAAGCTCTCTCTACACTAATAGCAACAAGAACCTTAGCAAACCAAAGCTAACCAAGGTGAGAAATCTTGTTCATCTTCTCTTTTCTATGTTCTAAGTTGATTTTAGTATTTTAGTTGTATAAAATCCTTTCTACACCAAAAGAAAAATTTAGCCCATAATAGTGAATGAACAAGGAAGTGTTCTAAATTCTAATGGAATACATCTATAGTTATTTTAGATACAGAACAATGATTTAGAAGTGTTAAAATGAATTAAGAAAGTTTGATTCAAGACTTGAAAGTCTTAGTTGCATGAATTTAGTCTAGAAGGGAAATTAATATTCTAATGCTAGATATTGACAATTGAATGATCATATATGTTTATGTTATGTAATTTCATAATTTCATAATCAATTTAAAGATTGAATGAGGAAATAATGGTTTCCCCAAATTCTAGGGTTTATGGAAAAATAGGAATTTTGAAATTTGAACTTGAAGTCATAAAATTGAATGAGGAATCTAGCTTGGAAATGATTAGGAATAAGAATAGATATAAAAATGTATATGACTCTATTGATACATCTCCATTATGAGTTGAAATAATAAAACAAGTATAAGGTATAATTAGTAACATCATTAGTTACTAATTAATATGTAATTGAAACACAAATGTGTAAAATCTAAAGATAAGGATAAAGATGTTGTCTAAGAGTGCAAGGAGTACCACTTGCATCAAAGTTAAACCTAAATAGGAGCAAAGAAGTCCAAAGTGAGTGCTTAATAATATAATGTAATCATGCCTTATTTCTTGCAACTATTGCTTGAATTACCATTCCTTGATATATACTTTAAATGACATCTGATATGTGGTTGCCTATTGATTGTCAAACCCTTTGGAAATCCATATCTTCCTTATATGATATTGACCATGATGAGCCTTTTGCTTTGGTCTTATGTTTTGCTCAATGATGAGAATGATTAATATGCCAAACTATTTTCCATTGAATTCCTATTGTAGACTTTGGATATGTCTTTCATTGAAACCTATGAATAAGTAGAAATCCTCTTTGGTGTGAGAAAATACACCAGACCTTATGCATTTAGTATAAGCCTGCAGGTAGGGTGAGAGTACCTAACCTTTGTTAGGGGGAACACTTAACCATAAGACCTTATCAGTCATACATAATGTAATGGATGTAAGTGAGCAAGGCTTAAGTTGCCACTCTTTAATTTATATATGAGGGAAGAATTCTGCTTCCAAGAAAATATTATTTTTGCTAAAGTTGTTATTTCCATCTTAAATGAAAAATTGAACCATAATGACAACATTGATTGAAATCGTTCCATTGCCATAAAGAGCCCTTCCAGAAAATAGTCCTTATACTCACCATATATGTATATTGTATTATTATGTACTCATTGAACTTTGTCTCATTCCTTAGTTGTTTAAATTTTTAGGTAAGATTGATGAGTTAGCAAGGTAAATTCCAAGCCTTACTCATCCACTTGGAAGTTGTTTTGCTAATTTCAAGAGTTGTATTTCTTGACTATGAAGACCATTGTTTTAGAGCTCCATGGTTATCAAAGGTTTAGCACTAATGTGATATGGGATTGATATGTACTAAGAACTATAATATGATTATATTTATATTAGTGTAATTAGTAATGAACATATGTAAATGCGATGAATGTCATAATGATATAATGAATATTTGGCTATATGTAGATGACAAAATAGAAGTTGGTAATAATGCAATTGGGTTATGATATTGGGACAAGGTTCAATATGATGAATGGTAAAGGATTATCAGTTACACAGGGTTCTACGAGATTCAGGTGACTTTAAGTCTCCCTATGCCCTAGGACCATTACGACTTAATAAGTGGGTTGTGACAAAGGTGGTATCAAAGCAAAAATGTAAGTCTATTTTAGACTTTATACATATTATAGGTTATAAGTTAAACCATAGAGCATAAGAATTCCTTTTTGTCATTTGGAGTTTATCATTAAATTTAGATCCATGCTACTCTTGAAAGCTTAACTCTTTTAGTTTGATGTATCATATATGCGTAATGATAATGCCATATGACTGATATACGTCACTGAGCTATGTGCTATATGGAAATGGGATGATAAGCATGAAATGTATATATGAGAAAATGACAGTATATGTTCAAAAGTGTGTAAGTGAATATGTGCATGTGTCTTACTAGGAGCAAATTTCCTACTATAATTATTTGTTGATTATTGATATGATTTAGTGCAACTAATGTTTTGAAAAAAAAAATAATTACATAATGTGAATAAGGATGAATCTTAGCATTTTTGATATATATATGTGCGACAACTATTAGCTAAATACTATTAAGAGAAAACTTAAAGGTGATTTTATGAAAAGTTCATTAAAAGTGAATAGTAATGTGATTATGTTTATCCTTGCATATACTAGAGTATGTGTGATGTTTAGGATATGAGATATCGTAAGGCAAGTTATATAATGATAATGAGAGAGACTTTACAAATCTATAATATTGAATTATGAATAGATAGATTTTGAATATAGAAAATGTTATGTATGTACACATAGTAAAGAATTTAAATTGGGAAATAAGTGATACAATATTATAATTCTTTTGTATCTATACAATATGTGACTATTATACGAAAGTTATGATGATGATGTTTGAACTACTCTTTAAAGCAATGCAAACATATTTGTATGCTAAATGGTGAAATCCTAATATTAGAAAGGACTGAAATAAAGCCCCATAATATAACCAAATAGAATAGCTCATGAAAGTGCATAAAAAGTTGAATGAAAAACTTTAGAAGCTCTGAAACAACTTTAAATGATTGAATTTTTGCCCAAAAGTGGGTGTATCAAATAAACCCTAAGCAATTATAAATCTTTGAATAAGCTTTGATTTGATATATTATAGGCCCTGTAACTCATCTATACCTGAGAGTTATGGCTTCTTGAAGTTAGACTGTGCAGAAGACTTATTCTTCTGTTAGTTTGACTATCACAGTTGCGAATGAGGTCTCAAAATGCACTGTATCTCGAGGTCCAAATATAGTGATATGAATCCTAATGAGTCATATCTGAGTTGGGATACCAAATATGACAAGTTTAAAGCTCAAAAATATTGAAAGTAATGAAAATTGGAAGAGAAAAAAAATAAACTTTACGAAAGTTAACAAGCGTCTAATTATTGGGAATTGGCATAGCTAGGTAGTAACTAGACATGCCTAGAGACAAGGGAATGTTCTTGGACGTGTTGGAGCCTGCATCAGCTTTAAAAAATTTGTGAAATTTCTTCTTGTGGCCATGTTTGACTCTCCATGCATTGACCTCCTTCCATTTGGATTATTGTTATCAAACATTGATGTGCATATTAAATCTCTAATCTAAGAAATAACTCATTCTTACATTTTTGAAATCATGGTTAAATTATTCTTCGTGAATTTCCTCATTCGTGTTCTTGTAATGAGACCATCGAGAAGGTAAATCAGATCCTATTATTATATGCTTCCTTAATTGTATTATGAAAGCTATCTAGGAGATAATAAATTGGTTTATGATATGTGTAAGCAAATGATTAAATGATATATAACATTGTTGAATGATATGTCTATATTAAATTGTTAGAGTTTATGAACCATTAAGTTTATAAAATGAAAGATAATACACAATAGTGGTCAAGTGGGACTACAAATGGTTCACATAGATATTACATATTGAGATATATGTGAGATGGGTTAAAGAAGGTATTATCAAATTTGTGGCCTAGATGCTACCTTATAGACTAGAATAATAAGAAAGGTAAGGATTTCTTTATCACTTATGTAAATATCAAGTATGGTAAAAGGAAGAATATTGATCTAGTGTGACTTAAAGGAAGATCACTTCGTATTCAAAGAAGGAAGTGATCAATCATGTATATGTTAAGGTGACTTGTAAGAAAGGTGATTAGGTATGTGTAGAAGAAAAGTTCTTAAAATCACTAAGGAAATAAAGTTATGAGGTCAGTAAAGGACTAAAGTAGAATATGATTGATGTTGGATCATTCTACAAGAAAGGTGTATGAAATTGACAATTATAAGAAGGTGTATATGATTAAGGAATAGTCTTTAAAAAGAAATTATGGAATAAGGATGGCTTGACTTGAAAAGGATAAGTCTAAGATACAAAAAATTAGTATAAAAACATGGGTTGATTTTGGATAAAATAACTTATATCGAGAATGAGTTCACAATGGGAGAAATACTGTAAAATAAGAAAGGTATGAAATTAAAGGATTATATGTTAAATAGAAAAACAACTTGATTGGGCTTAAGCAATGTAAGTGAGATATGAAAAGGTAAAAATAGTGAATGATAAGACAAAGAGTATATGAGGAAATTTTAGAATATATGAAGTATGGAATTAAAATGATCTAAAGGAAACAAAAGTTATGAAATAAAAGGAGCTTATGAAGTCAACTAATTAGACAAATCCCATCTAAGAGAAGTATTTTATGATGAAATTGAATTAATAATGAGATAGAATTGAATGAGTTCAAATAAATACCATAAGAAATGGTAAGCTTTGAAAGTAACTCAATGAAGCAAGGGTGAGATGGGTTAAGTTTTAAGGTGGAAAATATAGAAAATTATGAGGCGAAGGAAATTATAAGTGTTAAAGAGAATGTAATATAAGGAATAAGATAATATGGATAAAGGAATTTATTGATAAGGATAAGATTATATAAAGGTAAGTAGAGATAAGTGAATGATAGAAAAGTACAATTCAAATAGGATGAATATTTGAATATGAAAAGAAACATTAGCCAATAAGGTGTTGCAATTAGGAATAGTATTAATGGATTATTTATTCGATCTAATCAGTTGGTTAAAATGATATTTTCAATATTAAGTCAAAATAAAAAGTGTAAATGCTTATGAATGATACAGAGTTTAAAGAATGCAAAAGACAAATGAGTATGAGAGAATAGTATTGATGAAATTTTATCGAGGATGGTGTATATACCAAATGAATTAGACCTAGAAATAAAAAGAAGATGAAGTTGTAAAGGAATAGGTGATTTGATATGAACTGTATAAAGAGATATGTAATATGACATGTGAAATTCTTAAGAAAGATGTGATTTGTAGAAATATGAAGGTTATATTTAAAGCTATAATTATCACCCTAGTGAGGAACACTAGGATGTGGAAAGAGTCCCCTATAGTGAGAGCCTAACTTAAAATGTTAATATGACTGTTAAACTCTACTATAATAAATAAATAGTATCTACTTAATGAAGATAAGGCCTTTTAATAGGAAAGTTGATAGCAGTATATGCCCTAGGAGCCATATAATAGTTATGTAATAGTAGATTTTAATTCCCAATGGCATAATAAATATATTCATAATGTGAAAAGGGCTTGACATGTGATGTCGATACAAACATGTGGATATTCATAGGATGAATAGTCGAACAATGACGTTAGATGATAATAATATGGGGTTTTAATACTTGTCAATTATTTATCTTCTAGATCATAATAGTGCATATAATCTTTTGACTTGAGGGATGTTGTATCTCATACATAGGTGATTAGGATTTATTACTGCTTACATAGACATACTAAATAGGAGCAAAGGAGTCCAAGGTGAGTACTTAATAATACAATATAATTGTGACTTATTGCTTGCATCCATTGCTTGAATTACCATTCCTTGACATGTACTTGAAATGATATCTGATATGTGGTTGCCTATTGATTGTTGAACTCTTTGGAAATCCATATTTTCCTTATATGATATTGACCATGATGAGCCTTTTTCTTTGGTTCTATGTTTTTCTCAATGATGAGAATGATTAATATGCCAAACTATTTTCCATTGAATTCCTATTGTAGACTTTGGATATGTCTTTCATTGAAACCCATGAATAAGTAGAAATCCTCTTTGGTGTGAGGAAATACACCAGACCTTGTGCACTTGGTATAAGCTTATAAGTAGGGCAAGAGTACCCAACCTCTAGGGGGAACGTCTAACCATAAGACCTTATCTGCCTTATGTAATGTGATTGATGTGATTGAGCAAGGCTTAGGCCACCTCTCTTTAATTTATAAGTGTGGAAAGCATTCTACTTCCAAGAAAATATTATTTCTGCTAAATATGTTGTTTTCATCTAAAATGAGAAATTGAACCACAATGACAACATTGATTGAAATCGTTCCATTGCCATAAAGAGCCTTTCTTGAAATGGTCCTTGTACTCACCATATATATATATTGTATTATTATGTACTCACTGAACTTTGTATCATTCCTTAGTTGTTTAAATTTTCAAGTAAGATTGGCAAGTTAGCAAGGTAAATTCCAAGCCCTACTCATCAGCCTGGAAGCTATTTTGCTAATTTCAAGAGTTGTAATTCTTGATTATGACCAATGTTTTAGAGCTCCATGGTTGCCGAAGGTTTAGCACTAATGTGATATAGGATTGATATGTACTAAGGACCATAATGTGATTATATTTATGTTGGTGTAATTAGTAATGAACATATGTAAATGAGATGAATGTCATAATGATATAATGAATATTTGGTTATATGTAGATGACAAAATAGAAGTTGGTAATAATGCAATTATATTCCGATCTTGGGACAAGGTTTAATATGATTAATGGTAAAGGATTATAAGTTACATAGGGTTCTACAAGTTTAGGTGACTTTATATCTCCCTGTGCCCTAAGACCATCACGGCTTAATAAGTGGGTCGTGACAAAAACTCCTAGAGCATCTAAGAGCAACTCTTTATATCATAGTATGTAAAATGACTTGGACAAGGAAATCTCCTAAGCAGAGTAGATTTCTTGAGCTATCACCTTACCTCCTTATAGTGCTCACCTGAAACCACACAAAGAAAGTGGTAAGATAAATGATCTTAATGAGTAAATAATACAACTTATACAATAACACATATCCCTTAGAAGGGTTCATAGTTCTTGGTTTGCAATTTAACATGGTTCACAGAAATCAAACTTATAACTTATAACTTATAGAGTGATGGCTTTTGCCTTATTCACTTGAACATATAAGGGAAAGGTGGCATCATATCAAATTCTAACTCTTATCTTATAAAGAAGGGTAAAACTGATCAAGCTCTATAACTAGAACCACCCCTTCTAGTTGAGGTGGATATTTTGCTCCTATCCATCGGGTTAAGACCATACGCATAGATTCTGATGATTTCCCACATCAGCATGAGGATTTTTGCATATAAAGGTTCATTCGTACCATAGCCAAAGCTAATGGCAATCACTTATAATAATAGCATTTAAGAATGTAAACATATGTATAATTGTAGCAATAAAAGTTTAGCTTATTGAATAAAAGATAACAACAGTGTGGTTCCAGAAAGAAAGTACGGTAAAACAACAAACACAAAGGCTCTTTTCCTAACAATGAATGATCAATAATGGTTTCAGACTAATTGTCCTTTGGTAACCCAAGTTTAACAAGGAAATCATATAATCATAATTTGTGATATAAAGGAACTTGGGTTTTAAGAATCTCAAAGGTTCACATATCATGATAACTTATAAACATGAATAGAATGTTTACTCACCTTGTGGTTCCTTAGTTCTTAATGCTTGAAGCCTGTGCACTTCTAACAATCCCCAAGCTCTAACATAACATTACAATTCAATATTTAGCATTGGCTTAACATCATGCTATCCTATCTTATAACTACCCCATGCATATATATCATTCACATATACTTGGAGTTGCACTTAGAAGTGCACTCATCACTTGTACATAACATATTGACTTTTAAGTCTTGCATACTTTGCCTTCTTAAGCTCACATGAATTCACATAATAGTTCATATTAAGACTTTTCTAAAGAAAAACACAATAAATCATAATCTTAATATTAATTTCATTTAACTTCCAACTTAGTACACTTAATAATTTTCATACATATCAACTTAACAAGTAAACCTTAAACGAGTCATGCTTATCTCCTTTGGACCGAATCATATAATCAATCCTATAGTCAAATTAGGATCATTAATTCATAATTAATACATCATAGAACCCAATTCATATACTACTTAACCATGTACACACATTAACCAAACATGTTAATTAGGGTTTAGGAAACCTTAGTTAGGCCGAACCACTCTAGGAGTTTCCTAGAGTTACTCCTTCAATCATCATGCAATTAAATCATGTACCATTTATATTCACATATCAATAATCATTAAAATGTAATTAGCAAAAACTATAGGTCTTGGGATCAAAATCCCAATTTTAGCCTAACCTACATTACCATGGGAAACTATGGGTTTTTCTTGTTTTTCATACTTTTGGATCATTATAGTAATAAGTAAACGCATGATTTAAACTAATATTTTTCATATAAGTATAACAAAAATCAGTTTAAGATAGGAAAACATACAAATCGCTCTCTCCCTGAACCCTAACCACACCCACCACCCCCCCCCCCCCCCCCCCGCGCCACCACCACCCCCCTACCCCCAAAAATGCATATATGTATGAAAATTCCAAGTTTTAAGTTTTAGGGTTCACCTTTGATGGATTTGAGAAGAAAGAGATATGTTCACGGTTGGAAATCAGTTCCTCACTCAAAAAGACAACCTAGGCCAAATATAATATATAAAAAATCAATAAATATATATCCCCATATGGATTACTCATGATTAGTTTCATAAAATTCAAAAATTAACTTGAAAGGAGAGGAAAACTTACAAGGAAGATCACAAAATCACAAGGTTTGGAGGCACCCTGTGAATTTCAGCCAAGAGAGAATTTTTTAGAGAAAAATTATGTAAAACCTACTGAAAAATAGAATGGAGGCTGCTACACACCAAGGGACGCTGAATATTAGGTGGGTTTTGAGGGTTTTGGGTGCAAAATTACATGATTGCCATTAATGAGCTAGGTTAGAAGTGCTTAGGTGTCTTAGGATTTTGATTAGTTGGGCTTTTAATCCAATTTATGGTTGATTATAATGCATTAAAAATAAAATATTTTACTTATTATTTTCATTAAAATCCCCCCACAAATATTTAATGTAAAATATTTTAAAAATGCTCATAAAAATTATTTTATTCTTAAAAATCGCTTTGTGCATGAAAATTCACTTTGTATGCATCAAATTAATTTATGCATATACACTTCATCTAAATCACCTATTTCATATTCATAATTCATATTATGCATATTAGAACTAGTCTAGCATGCCATTTGCTCATAACTCACAAAACACATGAAATTTCATGAAAGCACTCATTTTGTCACAATAGCTCTAAAATCAAGCCATTTGTCACGAAACTCCTAGCAAGGGTATAGGTTGTTACATCGATTAAAGTAATTCAAAGTTTCCTAGGGCATGGCGAGTTCTATAGAAGATTCATCAAGGATTTCTCTAAGATTGTTGGGCCCCTGACTAAGTTACTTGAGAAGGATGTGGAGTACTAGTTTAATGATGAGTGGCTACATGCTTTCAATACCTTGAAGGAGAAGCTCATAAATACACCTATTGTAGTAGCACTGAATTGGAATTTACCCTTTAAGTTGATGTGTGATGTAAGTGATTATGCAGTTGGTGTGGTTTTAGGGCAAAGGAAAGATAATCACTTTTAACCTATCCATTATGCTAGCAAAATCTTGAAGATGCTCAAGAGAATTATACAACTATAGAGAAAGAAATGCTATCCATAATGTTTGCTTTTGATAAGTTTTGATCTTATTTGATCTTGTCCAAGGTAATTGTGTATACAGATCACTAAGCTCTTATCTAAAACAGATGCTACGCGGAGGTTGATTAGATGGGTGTTGCTATTATAAGAATTTGATTTGGAGATTTGAGATAAGAAAGGCATTGGAGAACTTTACTATGGATCATCTTTCTCACCTTGAGAATCCTTATTTGGAAAATTTCATGGAAGAAAATATCAATGATAGTTTTCTGGATGAGCAGTTGTGCATCATCGTAAGTAAGGTAAGTACTCTTAACTCTAAAACTTCTTGGTTTGTTAATTTTGCAAATTACTTTGCTGCTAAGGTACTCCCAAAAGGACTCAAATTTCAACAAAAGAAGAAATTCTTTGTTGATTTAAAATATTACTTTTGGGAGGATCCTTTCTTATTTTGAGTTTGTGCTGATAGGGTCATAAGAAGATGTGTGGCATGCCCCGAAAACAATAAATATATTGAATCATTGCCACAAAGGACCAGCTGAAGGGCATTTGGGACCGAGTAGAATTATATAAAAAGTTCTTCAATCTAGTTTTTACTGGCCTACATTGTTCAAAGATAGCTACCGCTATGTATAAGGATGTGATCATTGTCAAAGGTTAGGTAATATCTCTTCCCATGATAAAATGCCTCAAAATGGTATTCTTGTTTGTGAATTTTTTTTATGTTTTGGGCATTGACTTCATGGGACCTTTTCCTAATTGTTTTGGTAACAAATAAATTCTTCTAGCTATTGATTATGTTTCAAAATGGGTTGCAACTCAAGCTTTACCTGAGAATGATGCTAGGGTTATAGTTAAATTCTTAAAGAATTTGTTTTCTAGGTTGGGCACACCAAAGGCAACATTTAGTGATAGGGGAACTCACTTTTGTAACATGCAACTTGTCACATTCCAATTTCAGAGATATGACGGTCCTAGAACATAGGGAGACATAAGGTCACCCATACCCCTAGAACCTACTCATACATATGCAATTATTTGCCTAGGATCATTCTAAACCTCATACATTAACTTAAATAAACCATTTATAAGAAAACCTTAAGTTATGGAAGAATAATTAAATATACTTTTATACAATCCATAAGAAAAATCAAGCTTAGACTTTAAATAAAGTCACCAAACATAATGTTCCAAAAATAAAATTCCTATCACAATAACTCCCGGAGCGTCTAGAGACTCATCATAGTATAGTATAATAATAACTTTGACAAGGGAATTTCCCAAGCGGTGTAGGTTACTCGAGCAATCACCTTGCCTCCTCCTAATGCTTAGCTGGAACCATACAAGGAAAAAGGGGTGAGATAGATTATCTTAATGAGTAAGCAATATAGCTTAAGCAATAACATATATCCCTTTAAAAAGGCCCATAGCTTATAACACATAGTTCATGATTCATCATTCATGGTTCATAGTTTGCAATTTAGCAATGTTTGTAAAAATCACACTTATAACACTTATCACTTATGAAGAGTTGATGGCTATTTTAGCTCATTCACTCTAACAAGAGGTGACATTAAACCAAATTCCAACTCCTAACCTATCACTTATAAAGAGTCATGAAATTGATCAGGCTCTACGACTAGAAGCTCCCCTTTTAGCTGAGGTGGATACACTACCCCTATCCATTGAGTTAAGACCATGTGCACAGGTTTTGATGATTACTCGCATCAGCACGAGGATTTTTGCATAAAGAGTCAAAGGTACCATAGCTAGAGCTAATGATATTCACTTCTAACAATAGCACTTAAGAAACTAATAACATGTAGCATATTAGCAATAGCAATTTAACTTATTGAACAAAATAGATAAGAGTGTGATTCCAAAAAGAAATCATATAGTTATAATTGAAAGTAGTAAAAGACTTGGGTTTCAAGAATCTCAAAGGTTCCCATAACAAAATCACTTATACTTGTAACATGAATATAATATTTACTCACCTTGTGATTTCTTTGCTTCTAGTACTTGTAGCCCCTTTGAACTTCTACTACTCCTTAAGCTCTAACATAATATTTAATTCAATACTTAGCACTTGCTTAATATCACGCTATCCTACCGCATAACTACCCCATGCACATACAACATTCACATAAACTTGGAGTTGCACTTAGAAGCGCACTCATCACTTGCACATAACATGTTAACTTTTAAAGTCTTACATACTTAGCCTTTATAGACCCATATGAAAACACATTATAACTCATACCAAGACTTTTCTAAAGTCCAACACAATTGTGAACCCTCATTTCAACACCTTCAAAATTAATTCTGAACTCTTCAAAACCAATTGAAATATCTTCGCACAACCAAACACCTTTTCTACCCTGATTGGGCCTTCTATATCAGACAAAATTTTTCTAAAATTGACTGAATATTTTCTCAGACTGACTGCTAGATTGTTCTAAAATTAATTTCGAGCCTATTGACACTGACTAATAAAATTTCTGAGCTCTGTAACTCCCAAAAATTGATCTGAAAGTACCAAAACTTGGCTGAACAGAAAAGCAAATTTGAGACGACATGCTGACCGAGGCCCTGGAGGGGCCGGCATCCCTTCAGGCGGAGCATAACCGGTGCCTCCTATGGCGCAGGCCCCACTGCCCACCTACAGTCCACAAAATACCTCCCAACCTAATTTTCTAGCCCTTTCTAGCCCTACCCATCATGGTCTTTTCACATTTTGATTACCTAAACTACCCTCATCTCCCTTTGCCTATAAATAGGCCCTCTATCCTTCATTCCAAAGGACATCAAAGTTGATATTGATTGCTACCTATCAACTTTTCTTCTTCTTCTTCCTCCATCCACTCTCTAATTAATTAATTAATTAATCATTTTAATTAATTAATTTCCTCACCCAAATCAAGTTAATTAATCATTTTAATTAAGTAAAAATCTTTTCTTAATCACTCACAAGTTAATTAATTAATTAATCTTTTTAATTAATTAATTATCTTTTCTTAAATCAAATAAAAAATCCTTTTTACTCATCCATTATTTTAATTAATTAATTAATCATTTTAATTAATCAATTCACTCACCAATCATTTTCTTTAATCATTAACTAATCCAATTACCCGGTTCAATAAAATAGAATTTCAGTCTAGCAAAACACTTTTTCCATCTCGTCCATTAAAATCCAAGGTATTTTTCATAAATTCTGTCCCCAAACCAAAAGTCATTTTAATCAATTTATAAACCCCTCCACTTAATCGTGGAATGAACTACGTGGGTTTTGATCCTCATTCAATGGGGTACATAAGCAAGTTTGGAATTTAAATCCAAACTTCAAATCCAATTTTTCTAAATTAAATTTATTTTCCATTTTCTTAAATATAATTAATTATCTTTTTATGATATCTGTAAGGGAATATGTGGTCTTCCTAGAATTCCATAAGGGCTAGAGAAGGCATCCCATTCTTTATCAATGTGATTATCTTAATTGGAATTAAGGGATGATCATGTGGTTCCCCTAAATCTTTAAGGATTAGAAGGAACACTCTCCTTAAATTGTGAATATTTATAGTTTCATCAATCTTCATGCATTCATGTTCTACCATATTCATGCATTTTATCTGTAATTATCATTTTATAAATGTCATTCATGAAATCCAATTTTCAAGTCAAATTAAAATTAAGAGCCAAATTTAGATTATTTAACCAAAAACCTAGTCCCCCAGCTTAACATGGTTCAAAGACTAGCGATTTTTATCCTTGGGAAAATTAATTAAAAATTAATGAATTGGAGTCATTTAGATTTTTTCTTAATATTTTCCTAACTAAATAAAATTAAGATGGTGACTTCTAAAATCAAATTTGAAATCAACTAATCCGAACCTGAGAGTTCCATCATGAGTCTAAACCCGAATGAGCTTCCCGGTTCCCTCTAGCAGATCGGGCTAATGCTCGGGCGATGCCTCATAGTTGGTGACTCTACTGGGGACTAGTAGCCATTTTTTTTAAAATAAAAAAAAATAAGAGGATTACTATTTAGTTAGGAAATATTTTCCAAAATAATCTCCATTTGGCTCATTAAGTATAATTTGACTTTCATACATCACTTTGTATAATAAAGGCTCCTTGCCTAAACTTTAGCTTTAGGAAAACTTTTGGATGGCGAGTAACATTGGCTCGATAACTCTCTTTAAGTATGTTGGGAGATAGTGAAATCATTCCACCCCACGATGAATCCCTAATCATTTTGGTGGTATAACGAGCAATCAGTACTGTTAGACCCACACGAGGCTCTTTGCCTCACATGTGGTTAGGTATATCGATGCTCTAGTGGGACAGGGACCCTTAAATCAAACCACCCTTCGCCCTTGTGCAAGTAGTCGCCCTTATGCAAGTAGTTGCCCTAGCATTAACCCTAAGTTCCATGTACAGTAATAATGAAGACATCTGTACATATGTCCATGAAACCTTTTCGGCATGCATCATGACATTTTCATGCATACATAACGAGGGAAAATCAACAAAGTAACAACTTAAAAACCCAAACCAATGGTCCATTACCCCAAATATCTCACACTCTCACCTGGTCAACATATAAACCTGATGACCAACCATGTAAAAGGAATCCTTTTCCTGACACACCTTCAAATTCATTCCATTTTTTCACTTCACAATTCTATATTCTTACCCATTTTTCTATCTATTTTCTATTTTCAAGGTACCAATGGCCAACACCTCTAGCCCCTTTGACTAAGACACAATGAGCACCTTTTTCACCAATCTCCTCAAGAAACTAGAGGAAACTTTTCAAACTGCACTCACCACCACCTTTAAGACCCAAGTCGACACCTTTACCAATGCTCTCAATGCCCAAGTGCCACTTTCATTAGTACTCTCAATTTTGAATGCGAATCCATCATAAATGAGGTCAAGGAAATGACCAATGCCACCATCGCTCCTCCTCATGCTCAACCTAATTTCACTCAAGCCAAAACCAACTATGCCCCCACTTTCACTCCCCTTATTTTCGATCTTACTAATAAAGGGAAAGCCCTCGAAACACCTACCTCTCCTCCTTTAAATATGAATGCCACTGCCATTGCTCCTACTCCCATTGTGAATCCTTTTCAAAGTGGAGATTTCTTTAGCTTTCTCGGAGCCAAAAGATTGATGGAAAAGTTTGAGACCCTAGAGCGATCCATTAAAAATATCCAAAGGCATGAGGACATGATAGATGTCGATTCCCTTGCTCTCTTTCCAAATGCCAGGGTTCCACCCAAATTCAAGATGCTCATGATGGATAAATTTAATGGCACAACTTGCCTTAAGACCTATTTTAAAATGTATGTGGGTGTCATGAGACCCTTTAGTGTGGATGATGAGTTCCTTGCTCAGGTATTCCAATAGTCATTGACCAGAGCTACTGTTAAGTGGTTATTAGATCTGGACCAAAATCATAAGAAAACTTAGGTCTGCAATGCTTTTGTCAAGCAATACCACTATAACATTGAGGTAGATGCTACCCGACGAGATCTAGAAACCACTAAGCAAGGCTCAAGAGAGTCCTTCACTGCGTTACTTACAAGGTGGAGGATAAAAGTAGCCCAAATGGTAAATTGTCCATCTGAGGAAGAACAAATTGACATTATCATAAGGAATCTCCTTCCCCAGTACCAAATCCACTTGCAAACCTAGTATCTCTCGGATTTTAAGGCTCTCATTATTATAGCTTCTAAAATCGGGGATTTGATTTAGTCTGGTCAAATTAAGGATGAATCCTCGAGTTTGAGGTACCATAAGAACACTAATTTCACCTTCAACACTACTCACTCTGGCCCCCAAAAGGGAGGAGAAATCAATACTGTCTCCTACCATCAACCAATGAGATTGGAAAAAAGAAGTTCCTCAGATTTGGGAATGCCTTTGAGCACTATCTACAAAAAGGCCCTAAATGCTCATCTCGTCAAACCCTTAGAGCCAAGACCACTCCCAAATCCTTTGCCTAAGAACCATAATGCTAACGAGTAATGTGATTATCACCAAGGACTTAGGCATAAAATGGATGCTTGTAAAGCTCTAAGGCATCGAATTCAGGACCTAATAGACAATGGGGACATCATTACTCCAAGAGCTAAACCCAACATCACTATAAATCCTTTGCCTAACCACTAAGCAAATGTCAACTTTATTTCTTTAGATGAACCGAGATTTGATCCTCTCTCCCTCATCTATCCCACTTCAAGTTATTATTACGTACTTGATCTAAATGACTTTGTCACTGAAGTCAATGCAATTACTTTCCACAACCCATATATTCAAACCTGTGAACCTTAATTTTGTACCCTCTAGCATGCATTCAAACTTTAGAAGCACTTATACTTGATGAACAAACCTCCAGAAGCCAAAAGCTCTCAAATGGGAAAATTGGAAAAATCAAAATATTTCTTTTTGAAATTTGAACCCTTTTAAATCATCTAAGACTGAGTAAAGAGTACAATGGAACTAGAATCACAGAAAATAAATGAGAAACTAGCATGAACAGGCAAAAATGGGCAGAATGGATGGCTCAACATCGGTTGCCGCATTACCGCAGAGCCTTATGCAGTGCAACATAACACTCTGCGACACTACCACAGAGACCTCTGTGGTGCCGCAGAGACTTGTGTAGCAACTGTAGAGAATTTATGTTCCCACATTGGAAATTTATGCCTTTATGCTTCAGCTTCTCCTCCTATATATAGAGGGCCACTCCACACTTCAAGACACTAATTTCTAGAGCTTGAAAAGCATTACTTCAAGCAAACCACTTTGCATTTGCTCATTGCTTCATAAAACAAGTTGGGGGGTTTCTCCTTGATTCCTACCTGACTAGTTAAAGGCTTTTCGCCTGCCTATTTGAGGCAAGTCTATTGCCCAAGGCTCATTTTTCCCATCCGAGGCTAACCACTACCCACCATCCAAGGCCAACCGCCGCTTGCCATCCAAAGCCAACCGCTACTTGCCGTCTGAGGCCAACTGCTACCCGCCATTCGAAGCCAGCTGCTACCCGCCATTAGAAGCTAGCTGTTGCCTGCCTTCTAAGGCTAGCTGCCATTCGCCATCCTAAGCCAGCCATCACCTACCGTCAAGACCAGTAGTCACCCAACATCCGACGTAAAGCTCCTTTTCCTTTAATTTTCTATTATCTAAGTTTTCTTGCCTTTTTTAGTTAGTTAATTAAATTGATTTATCTAGGTTGTTAGCTAATCAACTCGGTAATCAATTAAATTAACTAATTAACTCAACCCTTTTTTAATCAATCAATCAAAATCAGATAAAGTGGCTCGATTAAACTAACCCCTTCGCAAGAAGGGAGAACTACGTGGGTTCTGATTCTCATTCAAAGGGATACGTAGGCATGCTTAGTTCATGCATGGAATCCAAATAAAATTAACCAACTCTCCCCCCTATCACCTTCTTCACTTACTTTTATTTTGCTTTCCTTTACTTAGTTATTAGGTTTAGTTTGAGAAATATGTGACTTCCCTATAACCCATAAGGGCTAGAGGAGGTATCCTTTAAGTTTGGATTTCATTGTAATATTAACTCTCTTTTATTTTGAATTCTAATTATGTATAAACTTTATGGATTGAATGATTATGCATATTATAAATTGTTCATGCATTTTAAACTGTTCATGAAATATTTTAAATTATTTTTATATTATTTGGCCAAACATATTTTGTTAAAATAAACTGAAAACCTAATCCCTGAATCCTCTTTGGTTTCAAGGCTAGTGATCTTTTTCCTTTAGGTAATAATTGGAATCAAATGGGTTTTTTCCTTATATTTTTCTAGATAAAAATAAATTAAGGTGGCGACTTTAAGAAACAATTTTCAAACCTATCAAAGATAAGCCTGAGGACTTTCTCGTGAGTTCTTTCCCAAATGAGTATTTTGATTCCCTTTAGCGGATCAGACTGGTGCTCGAGTGAGGCCTCACAGCTGGCGACTCCATTGGGGACTAACTTTCTTTTAATAAAAGGAAAAATAAATGGACTACTAATTGGTTTAAAAAGAGTTTGGCCTTTTAATATGATTGTGACTTTGCATACATCACTTGCATAGGCTCTTTGCCATTTAACCTAGTTTTTGGAAAATAATGGATAGTGAGTAGCATTGAGTGGGTAACCCTCCTTGGGTCTATTCACTGATAGTCAAATCATCCACCCCACGACGAATCCTTTGATCCTTTCAAAGGTATAACGAGTATGCATGTACTATTGAACCCACACCAGGCTCTTTAACTCATATGTGGTTAGGTGTATCACTGCTCTAGTGTGACGAGTACCCAAATCGAGCCATCCTTACCCTTTCATGTAATGAACTTAGATCCTAGCATTAGGTTGTATGTACCATAATTAAAACCTTGCATCTTTGCATTCTCATGAAATGTTTTCCTCATGCATATCTTACATCCATATTGTATAACAAAACATGCATTCATCTCAAGTCTAGGTCAAACCTTAAACCGAAGAAGGCTCAAACATTCTTACCTCCATTCAAATACCTTCCCCATAAATACTTTCACCTATATCCCATCACCCTACCTAAATACCCTTAAACCATCACCCTGAACCTTTGGCCTAAACACCATTATCCTTAACCCAAAACCCTTTCATCTCTTTCCAAACACCTTCACTCCTAAACCTTAAACATAATTACTTCTATCCTAATCACCTTCGCCTCCACAAGCCTAAACACCTCACCCTGACCTTTAATACTAAACACCTCACCCTGACCTTTAATCCTAAGCACCTCATCCTAGCCTTTGTCTTAAACACCTCACCTTAGCCTTACCTTAAACACAAAATGCTTGAACCTCATACCTCAAATGTAAACCTAAACTCCCTTCAACCATGACCCTAAAACCCATATCCAACCCTAAAAACCCTATTACCTAAAAGCCTGACCCACAACCTCTATCCTTATCCCGAAAAAAAAAAAAAAAAAAAGAAGAAACTAGACACCTTAGGTTCTCCATACCAAAACCATTATCTTAATCTTACCCTTGTTCAAAATCAAACCCATTATCCTTAAGATCAAAACCCACTATCCTTAAGCCCAACACCCATGGCCCATTACCTTCAAAACCAGCCTATTATCCTTAAGCCTAACAACTTTGGCCCAACATGTTACCTTAAACCCAACACCTTTGATCTTACCCTAAACCTAAAACCTTTGTTCCATATTACCTTAAGCCTAAAAAATGGTTGGCCCGTGACATAATACGGAAGCCTTTTCTCTTAGGATCTATATGTCTATGCCTTCATCACCTTTTCTATTCCATACCCGTCACTTACCTTATTGCTTTGATTTGAAGGTACCAATGGCCAACCCACTTGTCATGGCTTCCCTAACTATACTTGTAACCAGACTTCTTAAGAAGCAAGAAGAACATTTCTAAGCTATCTTAACTGCTCAACAAGCTCAATTCGAGGAATTAAAGCAATTCATCATTGAGGAAGTTTGAGCTATGATTAACCAGGCCAACCTCAACCATCCTAACCTAAACCTTATCTTGAACCAGACCAATCCTAGCCCAAATTTGAGCCAAACCAACTCATATCTAAACCAAGGTGGGGAAGTTTTCTCTTATCCAAACACTAGATTGCTCATTGAGAAACTTGAAGCCATGGAAAGAACCATCAAATTCCTAAAGCACCGCAATGATCTAATTGATGTGGACAGTTTAACCTTATTCCCTGATGCCAAGCTTCCTCCTAAATTGAAAATTCCTGAACTAGAAATATTTGATGAAACCACTTGCCCCAAGACTCATCTAAAGATATATATAAGGGCAATGAAACCTTTGGGAGTTAGCGATGAGCTCCTTGCTCAACTGTTCAAACAATTACTAATTGGTGCTACTAGGAGATGGTTCCTTTCACTAGACAAGAGCCAAAAAAGGACGTGGGATAATATTTGTCGTGCCTTTATCAAGAAGTATCATTACAATGGTGAAATGGATGTCACTAGGTGTGACTTAGAAACTATCAAGCAGCTTCCAGAGGAGTCCTTCTCTATGTTCCTTACAAGATGGAAGGCTAAAGCTACTCAAATGGTAACTAGACTAACAGAGCAAGAACAAGTGGACATCCTTGTCAAAAACCTACTTCCGATCTACCAAGACCACTTGTTAACCCAATGCCTACCCACTTACAAAGCTTTGGTTGCAACGGTATAAAGGTTGAAGATTGCATCCAAAGTGCATCATTTCAACCTAATTCCTCACCACCAACCCAAACAGTGATGAAGAATCTGCACCCAATTCAACCCCACCTTACTTCAACCCCAAGTGGCATAACATAGAAGAGTTCAAGTTCAGCTAATCTAACCTATTTGAGATTGAAATCCAAGTCTAAGTTTAAGTTTGACTCCAAATCTCAAAGTTTGGGTCTAAATTCAAGTCCATGTCTATCACTTTATTTTCCTTTTCATGTATTTTTTGTCAATCATGTCAATTTCTTTTTGTTGTCTTGCAATAAAATTTTCCATTGGAATAAAACATTCACATCTTTTTAATTATTTATACACTTGTCTTTCTTATTTTAAACATGGATGAGCTTTGAAAAAAAAAAGAGAGAAAAGAGAGAAAAAGAAAAAAAATGAAAAGAGAGAAAAAGAGAAATGAACATCAATTAAATCCACCACAATTAAGGTGCCATCAACAATTGCTTTGCCAACTCTTAACAAAAAAGGGTCAAAAAATAGACCTCTTATCAAATAGTTAAAGCATAAAATCAAACGATGCACCTTAACAAGGGACAATAAGTTCTTTAAATCCAAAATTCAAATGTTAAAGCCCCTCAAAGTGAAGAAAAGCAACAAATAATGATGGAATATTTTCTCCCAAATTTCATTAATTTATGCTCGCTAAGTTGAAAACTCAAAAAGGGCAGCTTAGGCAAAAATTAGAGCTAAAAGAGAGAGAGAGAGAGAGAGAGAGAGAGAAAGCTCATCCTAGTCATCTTCCTTCGTATCATTCAAAGTTTGTCAAATCATCTTTACTCAATATGTCTCATCTCATGTCTTTAAAGTCATCCTTTGTAACAACCCTCACCCACCCTAGGAATTTTCGTGATAAATTGCTTGATTTTAAACTATAAGGTTAAGTGTGTGCTTGTGTGAAAATTTGTGATCTAAGTAATTGATGAGTATGCGGCATATTAAATTAATTTTAATATGCATAATATGAGTTTCTATTGTGAAATAAATGATTTATATGAAGTGCATTTGCATAAAAGAATTTATTTTAAATAAAATGAATTTTCATGCATAAGACAATTTTTAAGCATAAAATAATTTTATGGGTATTTTTAAAATATTTTTAAATAAATATTTTTGAGGGAAATGTTCCAAAATTAATAAGAAAAATATTATTTTTATTTTAATTCCATTCAGCTCAAGTTTTTAAAGGAAAAGCCCAAATACCCAAAAGCCCACTACACAAAAATTCTCCTAACCTATTTCATTAAGGGTAAAAGTGGAAATTCCACTCCAACCCTAATATATATTCTAATTTTTGGCGAAACAAGGGTTTCCAGCAGCCATTCTCTTATTTTTTCTGTATTTTGGCAGAAAATCCTCTCAAAATATTTCTCTCTATCGAAATATTGAAAACACCTTACCGTTTCGCGATTTCGTGACCGTAATCGTAAGTTTTTATTCCTTTTCAATTTCTAAACTGATTTCCATGAAATAAATTATGGGAAAATTATTTTAAACTATTTGATTACTGATTTTTATAGATTCAATTCTATTTGAGTGAATTTTTGGGAGAGAAAATTTATTTTCTTTCAAAAACACGATTCTTTCCGCAAGATTTCTCCAAAGGTGAATTCTATAACTTAAAATCACAATTTTATTGCATAAACATCATAAAGGGGAGGGGGGGGGGGACGAGGGGGGGTGGCAGCAATTTGTGCATGGTTATATTCTAAATTGATTTTTGATGTGTTTTGATGAAAAATATTGGATTAAATAATATTTCTGCATATTTCTGCGATGACCGAAAAGTTTCGAAAAAACAAAGGAATTCAAGGTTTTCGTGTTAGAACTTGGAAGTTGGAAAAATTTATTCTTTCATGAATATATGGCTGCCAATTTGTATGAATTGATGTTCTAATGTGATATTTGTTTTGTTTAGATGAAAAATAATGATTTGAATCATGTGTTTGTTTATCGCTGAAATGAATGAAATACACGGAAAGCGCGAAAACTCATGATTTTTCACCTAAGCCTTTGAACTTTGAATTTTTTTGTATAAACCCAATCTATGGGTGCCAATTCATAAAGGAATGTGTTCTAAACTAATATTTTCAATGATTGAATGAAAAATAATGGTTTAAATAACTTGTTTGCATATTTCTGAAATGACCGAAAAATACCAAAAATAAGAAAACTTATGTTTTGTGCACTATAATACAAAAGATTGAATTTTTATATACTAATAACACCAATAGTGGCCGATTCCTATGAATTTATATTCCAAAATGATTTTTGTTATGTTTACATGAAAAATCTTGGTTCAAACCATGTTTTTACATATTTCTAAAATAGACGGAAAGCACAAAAAGAAGAAGAATTTCGTTTTAACCTTAATGATGCATTCGGCCTACATGAACAATTTTGTCCAAATGTCTATAAATTTTATGTGATATGTCTTGGTGATTGTTGACATGTATGTATAATAAATGATAAAATTGCATGTTAGTTGAAGGTATGATCCTAGATAAGCTTAAATGTATTATGGTATACTTAAGGTATCTTAACCTTGTATTGTGATTAGAATGCAAATGTGATTGAGGCATTTGGAACTAGATGTCATAATGAATTGATGATGAATATATGGTTATGAGTTAATGAAGTGAAAGGGATCATAAGAGTTAAGCATGACGTTTGAAGGATTAATTGTTAAGTTGACATGTATGGAAGTGTAAAGTGAACTAAGATAATTGATAAGTGAATTGATATTGAGGTAATGATATTGTGATGACCTTAAAAAGGTATTGATATGATTGCAATGTGTTTTCATGTGAGCTTATAAGGCTTAAGTATGCAAGACTTTTAAGTCAACATGATATGTGCAAGTGATGAGTACACCTATGAGTGAACTCTAATGTGTATGCTATATGGACATGGGTAGTTATGGGATAGGAGCATCATGAGTAAATAAATACTAAGTATTAAATCAAATATTATGTTAGAGTTTGAGGAGCTTTAGAAGTGCAAAGGGGACTACATGTACTAGGAGCAAAGGAACCCTAAGGTGAGTAAACACTATGTTCATGTTACAAGTGTGAGTAAACACAATGTTCTTGTTAAATGTGAACAACATCATGTTGTGTTATATGATATGTGATATATTGTTATGTGAGCTTTATGATCTTTGAAACCCAAGTCCTATCTATTCTAAATATTATTACATGATTTCTTTGTCAAGCTTGGGTTGCCAAAGGACATTTGGTCCAAAACTATTTTGCTATCCAATGAGAAATTCTTGCGATTGACATCCTAACTTGTATTCTTTCTGGAACTACACTATCATTGTATCATTGTTTGAAAGCTAAACCACTATTGTTATTGAAATACATGTCATTGTTGTCATATGTGATATTGTTAATTGTGATTACCATTAGCTCTAGCTATGGTACCCTTTTTCCCTTTATGCAGAATCCTCGTGCCGATGCGGGTAATCCTCGTGCCGATATCATCGGAACCTATGCACACGATCTTAACCCGATGGATAGGGGTAGTGTATCCACCTCAGTTAGAAGGGGCGGTTCTAGCCATGGGGCCTGATCAGCTTCACGCTTTCTACGTGATAGGAGTTGGAATTTGGTATAAGGCCACCTCTCCTCTATGTGTTTCGAGTGAATGAGCAATAGTCTTCACTCTCTATGTGTTATAAGTGTGATTTCTGTAAACTTGCCTAATTGAACCCTTGCTAAATTGCAACCCAATTCATGAGTTATAAACCATGAACTATGTGTATAAGCTACGTGTTTCCTTTTAAAGGAATATGTGATAATGTATGTACCTTTATGTTTACTCATTGAGATCATCTATCTCACCCCTTTTCCTTGTGTGGTTCCAGGTGAGCAAATGTGAGGAGGCAAGGTGATGGCTTAAGCATTCTACTTCACTTAGGGAATTCCTTGTTTGAGTTATCAATAATACTATGTCTATGAAGTCTTGTCTTTAGATGCTCTGGGAATGTTGATTGATACTTATCGAGATTTATATTATTTTTCTTATGGATTTTATATGTAATGATTTACTTTAAGTCTTCCGTAATTTATGGTATTTATCTAATGTTTTAAATGAGTTAATGAAAGAGGTTCGGTAAGATCCTAGGCATAATTGTTATATGTTAATGGGTTCTACGGGCGTGGGTGACCTTATGTCTCCCCATGTTCTAGGACTGTCGTATCTCATAAGGTTGGGATGTGACATCCTTCCTTACTAGCTTACTCATTCTCTAAAATGATATTATCTTTTATGTCCTTATCTCACAGTAGGGGCATGTCTTTCTAGGTCGTCATCATCTGTTATTCTGTCACGTTAAAGAGCTTAGACACAATCTATCACATTGTTAGTTTATCATGTTCCTATCTCTCATTAGGAGCATAATCTCTAAGTTGTCTATTTTCATCAGTCCTTCAGCCACTCCTTAGGGCACCTTTTTTCAACTAGTATGCTATCTACATTCAAGCTAATAGAGTGTCACCCCAAATGTCTCTTCAATCCCAAAATGACAAGATTAGCTTAGCTTGTTCGTTTTCGTGAATCATGCTACAAATAGCAAAATCATACAACCTCTCTGACCATTTTCAAAATTTTCAACCCACCTTTGAACCATTCCTAAACTTCAAAATATACCACCCTATCCTTTTAAGCTCAAGCCTCATACCAACCTTTCAAGTTGAAGCCTCATACCACCCTCTCCTTAGCAAAGTCTTCTTATCTTTTAAGGGCCAAACTTACGTGTAGAACTAAATATTAAGTCATTTAAGACTCATCATCCTTAAAGCCAACTTTCTTTAGCACAACCAAAATCAAGTCATGTCTTGCAAAGCTTAAGAAGGGCTCAAACCACTCAAGTCATTCCATGTCTCTTTGGAAAAATCTCATTATCCTTGAAATGACCAAGTCTACTTGGCAAATTACATCACCTATGAAGTCTAATAGAGTCAAGACCAACCAACTATATGATGGGTGAGAAAATTTTATGCATCCATGTCAAAGGGCAAACCCTCATCCATGAGCCTGTGATCAAAACCTTTACCACCATACCCGAGATAAAGCAACCATATTCCAAAGAGGTCTAAAGCACCCTTGTAGAAAAGCCCAAGCTGACAAAGCCTTTTAACCAAAAGCCTTTAAGCCTTCACCCTAAAAACCAAGCCTAAAAGCCTTTACTATGAAGCTCAAACTAAGAAGCCTTCACCAAGAAGCCCAAAAAGCATTCACCATAAAAATCACTCTCAAAAAAGCCTTCACCATGAAGCCTAAGCCCAAAAGCTTTTACCATAAAACCCAAGCCTAAAAGCCTTTACCATGAAGCTTAAACTAAGATGCCTTCACCGTGAAGCCTAAGCCTAAATGCCTTCACTATGAAGCCTAAAAGCATTCACCATAAAAACCACTCCCAAAAAGCATTCACCATGAAGCCTAAGCCCAAAGCCTTTACCATGAAGTCCAAACCAAGAAGCCTTGACCAAAAAGCCTAAGCCTAAAAGCTTTTACCATGAAGCCCATTCATAAAAAGCCTTCATTTATAAAGGCTATAATCTCCTCTAAGGCCAAATCTGACCAAGCATTCTAATTTCTCAGCCTGACCTTTTCCTCTAAGCCAGACCTAACTGAGCATAAGGTAGAACTTAATCGAGTCTACTAAATAAACTCCCCAAAGGTTATAACCTAACCAAGCCAAAGTGCTAGACTTGACTATGCCTTCCATATGAACTTCTCTAAGGACAAGCCCTATAAGTTGACCTTCCCCAAACCTTATAATCTAATCATCTCTAAAGTCTTGACCCTCCTAATTAAGCTCTCCAATTCAGCCTTAAAACAAATCTTCTCCAAAGTCAAACCTATCTAAACTAAATAGCCATATCTTTTCTAAGACCACACCTTATTTGACCTCCCTAAATGACTTCTTCCTAGGCTGAACTAATAGCCATTAACCAACCAATCTCATACGTGACATGCCCACTTCACCTCTAAGCTAGCTAATCAACCAAAAAACCAAATGACCAAACCACTTTCCTCCATCATTCTAAAGTAGGGGCACCTCCTTTTCAAATGTTCACCTTTCTGAAATGGGGGCATCTTTCTCCCAAAGAATAGCACTTTTATATCAGGATCAACCCTTCACATCGGATCATTACATAATTATCTAGCATTTTTGCATTGAATAGGATCATAAGTCAAGGCAAATCGTCAAACTCTCAAAGTAAGACAGATCATCAATCAAGTCAATCTGAATCAATCTCTTTTCAAAAATCAATCTCAAGATTAATTATCTTCATTGATTCCTACCAGACATGGTCATCTTCTTTCCTACCAGACAAGATCATCATCATCATTCCTACCAGACCGGATCACCACTTGATCGATTCCTATTAGAGAGGGTTGTCTTTTTTCTTACCAGACAGGATCATCATCATTATTCTTAACAGACAGGATCATTTTATCGATTCCTACTAGACAAGGTCACCTTCAATCCTACCAGACAGGATCATCATCATCATTCCTACCAGACAAGATCACCACTTCATCGATTCCTACCAGACAAGGTTGCCTTCTTTCCTACCAGACAGGATCATCATTCCTACCAGATAAGATCACCACTTCGACTTCATTCCTACCAAACAGCATCACCACTTCATCGATTCCTATCAGATAGGGTCGTCTTCTTTGCTACCATATAGGATCTTCATCATCATTCCTACCAGACAGGATCACCACTTTGTCGATTCCTACCAAATAGGGTTGTCTTCTTTCTTACTAGACAGGATCATCATCATCATCATTCCTACTATATAGGATCACCACTTTGTTGATTCTTACTAGACAAGGTCGCCTTCTTTCCTACCAGACAGGATCATCATCATCATTCCTACCAGACATGATCACCACTTCATTGATTCCTACTAGACAAAATCATCATTCCTACCAGACAGGATCACCACTTTGTCGATTCTTACCAGACAGGGTCGTCTTCTTTCCTACCTAATATGATCACCATTTTATTGATTCCTACTAGATAGGAACATCACCTTTAACTCTTACCAAATAAGAGAAGTACCAAATGCTACCAACCACTAGATCTCCCAAATATACTGGGGGCATCTTCCTTAAAATTCAACCACACTTTTCACCCAAATGTCTAAATTCTGTCCTAGCCATTAATTTGTTTCCTTTTACCATCTCCCATCCTCATGTTCACTGTCATCAGAATTGTCTTTCAAACAAAGACAATTCTAATGAGGGAGCAGCTGTGAACTCTTAATTTTGCACCCTTCAACATGCGTTTGAACTTTAGAAGCACTTAGACTCGATGAACAAACCTCCAGAAGCCGAAAGCTCTCAAATGGGAAAATTGGAAAAATAAAAATATTTCTTTTTGATATTTGAACCCTTTGTAATCATCCAGGACTAAGTAACAAGTACAACACAATTGGAATTATGAAAAATGGATGAGAAACGAACGAGAACGGGCGAAAATGGGCAGAATAGGTGGATCAGCATCAGTTGCCACATAGCTCTGCGATAATGCTGCAGAGCCTTATATGGCGCCACATAGCACTCTACAGCACTATTGTAGAGACCTCTGTGGTGCTGCAGAGACTTGTGTAGCAACTATAGCGAAATTATGTTCCCATATTGGAAATTTGTGCCTCTATGCTTTAGCTCCTCCTCCTATATATAGATGGCTACTCCACACTTCAAGACACCAACTTCTAGAGCTTAAAAAGCATTACTTCAAGTAAATTGCTTTGCATTTGCTCCTTACTTCGCAAAGCAAGTTGGGGAGTTTCTCCTTGATTCCTACTCAACTAGTTAAAGGCTTTCCGCTTGCCTGTTCGAGGCAAGTCTATTGCCCAAGGCTCATTTTTTCCAATATGAGGCTAGCCACTACCCACCATCCAAGGCTAGCCACTACCTACCATTGGCCATCTAAAGCCAGCCGCTGCCTGCCATCCGAGGCCAACTGCCATCCACCATCTGAAGCCAACTGCCACCCACCATCTGAGGCTACCTGCTGCCTACCATCTAAGGCTAGCTACCATCTGCCATCCTAAGCCAGTCGTCACTCGTCGTCTAAAGTAAAGCTCCCTTTTCCTTTAATTTTCTATTGTCTAAATTTCCTTACCTCTTTTAGTTAGTTAATTACATTAATTCATCTAGATTGCTAGCTAATCAACTTAGTAATCAATTAAATTAATTAATTAACTCAACCCTCTTTTAATCAATCAATCAAAACATGATAAAGTGGTTAGGCTAAACTAACCCCTTCACAAGAAGGGAGAACTGTGTGGATTCTGATTCCTATTCAAAGGGATACGTAGGCATGCTTGGTTTAGGCATTGAATCCAAATAAAATTAACTAATTCTCCCCCCTATGACCTTCTTCACTTACTTTTATTTTGCTTTCCTTTACTTAGTTGTTAGGTTCAGCTTAGAGAATGTGTGACTTCCTTAGAACCCATAAGGGCTAGAGGAGGTATCCCCTAAGTTTGGATTTTATTATAATATAGACTCTCTTTTATTTTGAATTCTAATTATGTATAAACTTTATGGATTGAATGATCATGCACTTTCACCCAAGCACTTAACCCAAGCACTTTCACCCTTAACCTAGAACCCTGTCATCTCTATCCAAACACCTTCACTCCTAAACCTTAAACATAATCACTTCTATCCTAATCACCTTCGACTCCATAAGCCTAAACACATCACCTTGACCTTTAATCCTAAACACCTCACCTCGACCTTTAACCTTAAACACCTCACCTTAGACTTACCCTAAACACTGATAAGTGTTTAATTAACTACATTTTACCCCTTGTTCTTAATGTATTTTATCCTTAAATTGAGTTTGATTTGTTTATTTAGTGCCTTTCTAGAGTTCTTTTATGTTTTTAGGGGCTATAGATCAATTTATGAAGAAGCTACGAAGCCAATGAGTGAAAATGGAAGAAAACGGGCAAAGGATTAAAGCTCATCTATATGACACGGCCAGTGACACGGCCGTATCCCTGCCCGTGTCATTTAGTGCTAATTCCAATATTTCCAATAACTTCACATGGCTTAAGACACGGCCGTAGTGCGCAGCTATAGCATCGACACGCCCAGAGACATGGCCGTGTCACTGGTCATGTCTTGAACCTAGAATCACGCCTATATAAAGAAAGTGATGTAGAAAACCAGAGGAGGAGCAGCCACAGAGCAAAAAAGGAAGATTTAAGGGTTGGCTAAGCCCTAGAGTCATGGGAGAGGCTTGAAGGCTAGAGATATTGATGATTTAATAGAATCAAAGACCAAGATCCAAGTGGATGTGGAAGATTGAAGAGAAGATTTCAAAAAAACATCTTCAAAATCTGTTTGAGATTTCTTTCTCCTTTATTTTCTGCATCTTTATTCTTCAATTTTAATATGAACTAATTCTATTTGCAATGAACCCTAGTTTTGACTGTGTAGATTGAAGGATTTAAACTTTAATCAATTCATCTTTGGTTGTTTTATTTTCATGATAAATCTTATTATTCCAATTTGCAATTGCTAGCTTGTTGATTGGATATTATTTCTATATTGGACGAGTAGAGATACCCTGATATGGATAGATCACTCATTGGAATAAAGAGTTGATTGGGGTGTTAGAGATAGACCTACAAAACTTCTTTGGATGTTAATCTCTTGAACTTAATGCCACTCCTATTTGATTATAGGTTGAGAAGAGATTCCCCTATAATACTTAAGAAGTTAGGGATTTAATCACTTGAGAAAGGTTTTTATCTAATTTAGTGAGAGTCCAATTCAATCCATTATTTGATATGCATAAGCAACTAGGGGGATTTATATTTAGATTAGCTTTGCCTAAATTATTTCCATCAATATCATTTACTTGTTTTCTTAGGTTAGCTTAGTTAATTTAGCTTAGTTTAATTAATCTTCATCTTGATTATTCACTAGACAATAGTCAAAGTTTGCACTAGTACTTATATACTATCCTCATGGAGACGATACTCATACTCACTACTTTATTACTTGATAACAACCTATGCACTTACAGTTTGTTAGTGTGCGTTTTGGCACATCAAACACCTTGCCCTAGCCTTATGCTAAACACTAAACACCCCAACCTCACACCTCAAATGTAAACTTAAACCACCTTTAATCTTTGGACCTTAAGCCATAAAATCACAACCCTAAAACCCATATCCAACCCTAAAAACCCTACTACCTAACTATAAGCCTAATCCATAACCTTTATCCTTATCTAAAAAAAAAAAGGGGAAGAAACTAGATGCCTTAGGTTCTCCATACCAAAACCATTATCTTAATCCTATCCCTTGTTCAAAATCAAACCCACTATCCTTAAGCTCAACACTTGTGGCCCTTCACCTTTCAAAACTAGTCTGTTACCCCTAAGCCTAATAACTTTGGCCCAACACACTACCTTAAACCCAATACCTTTGATCCTACCCTAAAACCCAAAGCATTTGCCCCATCTCACCTTAAGCCCCAAAAATGGTTGGTTCATGATATAATAGGGAAGCCTTTTCACTTAGGATCTATACATCTATGCCCTCATCACCTTTTCTATTCCATGCTCGTCGCTTACCTTGTTGCTTTGGTTTAAAGGTAACAATGGTCAACCCGCTTGACATGGCATCCCTGACTACATTTGTAACCAGACTTCTTAAGAAGCAAGAAGAGCATTTCCAAGCTATCCTAACTGCTTAACAAGCCTAATTCGAGGAACAAAGGTAATTCATCATTGAAAAAGTTTGAGCTATGATTAACCAGGCCAACCTTAACCATCCTAACCCAAATCTTATCTTGAACCAGACCAATCCTAGCCCAAATTCAAGCCAAACCAACTCATATCTAAACCAAGGTGGGGAAGTTTTCTCTTATCCAGACACCATATTGCTCATGAAGAAACTTAAGGCCATGGAAAGAACTATCAAATCCTTAAAGCACCATAATCATCTAATTGATATGGATAGTTTAACCTTATTCCATGATGCCAAGCTTCCTCCTAAATTCAAAATGCCTGAGCTAGAAAGATTTGATGGAACCACTTGCCCTAAGACCCATCTGAAGATATATATGGGGGTAATGAAACCCTTAGGAGTTAGTAATGAGCTCCTTGCTCAATTGTTCCAATAATCACTAATCGGTGTTACCAAGAGATGGTTCCTTTCACTAGACAAGAGCAAGAAGAGAACATAGGATGATATCTGTTATGCCTTTGTTAAATAGTATCATTACAATGGTAAAATGGATGTCACTAGGCATGACTTGGAAACTACCAAGCAACTTTCAGAGCTTAAAAAGCATTACTTCAAGCAAAACACTTTGCATTTGCTCCTTGCTTTGCAAAGAAAATTTGGGGGTTTCTCCTTGATTCCCACTCGACTAGTTAAAGGCTTTTTGCATATCTGTTCAAGGCAAGTCTATTGCCCAAGGCTCATTTTTCCAATGCAAGGCTAGCCACCACTTGCTGTCTGAGGCCAGCCACCGCCTGCCATCCAAAGCCAGCCGTTAGAGGCTAGTTGCTGCCTGCCATCTGAGGTGCCGTTTGAGGTAAGCTCCCTTTTCCTTTAATTTTCTTTTATCTAAATTTCCTTGCCTCTTTTATTTAGTTATTTAAATTGATTCATTTAGGTTGCTAGCTAATCAACTTGGTAATCAATTAAATTAATAATTAACTCAACTATCTTTTAATCAATTAATCAAAACATGATAAAGTGGCTACGCTAAACTAACCCCTTTGCAATAAGGAAGAACTGCGTGCGCAGTTCTGATTCCCATTCAAAGGGATACGTAGGCATGCTTGGTTCAGGCATCAAATCTAACTAAAATTAACCAACTCTCCCCCCTATCACCTTCTTCACTTACTTTTATTTTTCTTTCCTTTACTTAGATATCAAGTTTAGTTTGGGGATGTGTGACTTCACTAGAACCCATAAGGGCTAGAGGAGATATCCCCTAAGTTTGGATTTCATTATATTGACTCTCTTTTATTTTGAATTCTAATTATATATAAACTTTATAGATTGAATGATTATGTAAATTATAAATTGTTCATGCATTTTAATTGTTCATGAAATATATTTTAAGTTACTTTTATATTACTTGGCCAAACTTATTTTGTTAAATTAAACAAAAAACCTAGTCCCTGAATCCTCTTTGGTTTTGAGGCTAATGATCTTTTTTCCTTTGGGTAATAATTGGAATCAAATGGTTTTTTTCCTTATATTTTCCCAAATAAAAATAAATTAAGGTGGCGACTCCAAGAAATAATTTTCAAACCTATCAAAGATAAGCCTGAGGGCTTCCTCGTGAGTTTTTTCCCAAATGAGCATTTTGATTCCCTTTAGCGGATCAGACCTATGCTCAGGCAAGGCCTCACAGCTGTCAAACCTAATAAGTCATGTTGTCCCTCCTCTAATAGAAAAATTAAAACCCCATAATGAACCTAAGGAGGACCCCATTCTCAAGCAATTGAAAAAAACCCAAGCAAACATATCAATATGGAGCCTCATCTAGTCCTCTTACCCTCATCGCCAAGCTCTTTGCAAGGCCTTGAACCAATGTCAAGCTCCTATTGACATCTCTCCTAAGACCCTCGTGGCATCTTTAACCAACATCGCCAAATCTATGACCATTTCTTTCGGTGATCATGATATCCCTTATAGAGAAGAAAGCCATAACCATTCTCTCTACATCACAGTGGTAACCTGAGGTAAAACTATGCCTATGGTATTAGTAGATAATGGGTTCGCTATGAATGTATGTTCACTACAAGTGGCCAGCTACCTAGGATTAGAGGCTTCAGATTTCATTCCATCAAACTAAGTGGTGAGAGCATATTACAACACCAAGAGGGAAGTTTTGGGAGCAGCAAATTTTGATATCATAGTTGGACCAGTGACAATGCCAATCCAATTTCAAGTGATTGACGTCCTGGCCTATTTCAACCTCATACTTGGTAGATCATGGATCCACCATATGAAAGCAATTCCTTCTTCCTTATACCAAAAGTTGAAGTTTCCCCATGGTACAAATATCATAACTGTCCAAGCTGATGTATATTGGAAGAGTGACATTCCAAGATCTATGTTAATCATGGAAATCAAGCTCAAACCATCTGCCATTCCTCTATCTGGCTTCTCATTTGATACCATCCAGTTTATTTAAGGGGAAAGTAAAGAGTTTGTTCCTTTTGACTTTGATCCATTGTAACAACCCACACCCACCCTAGAAATTTTCGTGAAAAAAATTGCTTGATTTAGAACTATTAAGGTTAAGCGTGTGCTAGTGTGGAAATTTGTGATCTAAGTGATTGATGAGTATGTGGCATATTACATTAATTTTAATATGCATAATACGTTTTACTATTGTGAAATAAATGATTTATATGAAGTGCATTTGCATAAAAGAATTTATTTTAAATAAAATGAATTTTCATGCATAAGACAATTTTTAAGCATAAAATAATTTTATGAGTATTTTAAAAATATTTTAAAATAAAAATTTTCGGGGGAAAAGTTATAGAATTAATAAGAAAAATATTCTTTTTTATTTTAATTCTATTCAGCTGAAAATTTAAAGAAAAAGCCCAAATACCCAAAAGCCCACTACACCAAAATCCTCCTACCCTAGTTCATTAAGGGTATTAGTGGAAATTTCACCTAAACCCTAATATATAACCAAAATTTCGGCCAAACCAAGGTTCTAGCAGCCATTCTCTTATTCTTTCTATATCCTGGCAGAAAAATTCTCTCAAAATATTTCTCTCTACCGAAATTAAGAAAACACCTTTCCGTTCCGCGATTTCTTGACCGTAATCATAAGTTTTTCCTCTCTTTGGATTTCTAAATTGATTTCTATAAAATAAATTATGGGAAAATAATTTTGAACTGTTTGATTACTGATTTTTATAAATTTAATTCTGTTTGAGTGAATTTTTGGGAGAGAAAATCTAATTTTTACCGAAAACTCGATTCTTTCCGCAAGATTTCTCCAAAGGTGAATTCTATAACTTAAAATCACAATTTTTATGCATAAACATCATTGGGGGGGGGGGGGGGGAAATTTGTGTGTGGTTGTGTTCTAAACTGATTTTTGATTTGTTTTGATGGAAAATATTAGATTAAATAATATTTCTGCATATTTCTGTGATGACCAAAAAGTTTCAAAAAACAAAGGAGTTCAAGGTTTTTGTGTTAGAACTTGGAAGTTGGAAAATATTATTCTTGAATGGACATATGGCTGTCGATTTGTATGAATAATGCTCTAATATGATATTTGTTTTGTTTAGATGAAAAATAATGATTTTGAATCATGTGTCTGTTTATCGCTGAAATGAACGAAATGCGCGGAAAGCGCGAAAACTCATGATTTTTCACCTAAGCCTTTAAACTTGAAATTTTTTGTATAAATCCCACCTATGGCTGCCGGATCATGTAGGGATGTGTTCTAAACTAATATTTTCTATGATTGAATGAAAAATAATAGTTTAAACAACCTGTTTACATATTTCTGAAATGACCGAAAAATACCAAAAACAAGGAAACTCATGGTTTTGTGCTCTATGATTTGAAAGTTGAATTTTTGTGTATAAATAACACCAAGAGTGGCCGATTATTATGGATTTAAATTCTAAAATGATTTTTGTTGCATTTACATGAAAAATCTTGGTTCAAACTATGTTTTTACCTATTTCTGAAATAGACGGAAAGTACGAAAAGAAGAAGAATTTAGTTTTCTACCTTGGTGATGCATTCGGCCTACATGAATCTTTTTGTCCCAATGTTTATAAATTTTATGTGATGTGTTTTGATGATTGTTGACATGTATGTATGTATAATAAATGATAAAATTGCATGTTAGTTAAAGGTATGATCCTAGATAAGCTTAAATGCATTTTGGTATACTTAAGGTATACGTAAGGTATCTTAACCTTATATTGTGATTAGAATGCAAATGCGATTGGGAAATTTGGAACTAGATGTTATGATGACTTGATGATGAACATATGGTTCTGAGTTGATGAAGTGAAAGGGATCATAAGAGTTAAGCATGACGCTCGAAAGATAAATTGTTAAGATGACATGTATAGAAGTGTAAAGTGAATTAAGATAATTGTTAAAGTGAATTGATATTGAGGTAATAATATGGTAATGTCCTTAAAAAGGTATTAATGTGATTGTAATGTGATATCAAGAGAGCCTATAAGGCCTAAGTATGCAAGACTTTTAAAGTCAACGTGTTATGTGCAAGTGACGAGTACACCTATATGTGGACTCTAAGTGTATGTGTATACTATATGTGCATAGGTAGTTATGGGATGGGAGCATCATGAGTAAATAAATACTAAGTATTAAATCAAATATTATGTTAGAGTTTGAGGAGCTTTAGTGTCACATCCCAACCTTAGATATATGATGGTTTTAGAACACGGGGAGACATAAGGTCACCCATGCCCGTAGAACCCACTTACATATAAACAAATCATACTTAGGATCTTACCAAACCTCTTACATTAACTCATTTAAAATATTTAGACGAATACCATAAATTGTGGAAGACTAAAATAAATCATTACATATAAAATCCATAAGGAAAATAATATATCTCAATAAGTATCAATCAACATTCGCGGAGCATCTAATGACAAGACTTCATAAAAATTGTATTATTAACAACTTAGACAAGGAATTCCCCAAGCGAAGTAGAATGTTTGAGCCATCACCTTGCCTCCTCACATTTGCTCACCTGGAACCACACAAGGAAAAAGTGGTGAGATAGATGATCTCAATGAGTAAACGAAAAGGCACACATTATCACATATTCCTTTGAAAAGGAAACACATAGCTTATACACATAGTTCATGATTTATAATTCATGAATCAGGTTGCAATTTAGCAAGGGTTCAATTTGGCAAGTTTGTAGAAATCACACTTGTAACACATAGTGAGTGAAGGCTATTGCTCTATCACTCGAACACATAGAGGAGAGGTGGCCTTATACCAAATTCCAACTCTTATCACGTAGAAGGTGTGAAGCTGATCAGGCCCCACGGCTAGAATTGCCCCTTTCTAGCTGAGGTGGATACACTACCTTTATCCATCGAGTTAAAATTGTGTGCACAGGTTCTGATGATTACGTGCATCGGCACGAGGATTCTGCATAAAAGGTAAAGGTACCATAGCTAGAGCTAATGGTAATCACAATTAACAATATCACATAAGGCAACAATAACATGTATTTCAATAACAATAGTGGTTTAGCTTTCAAACAATGATACAATGATAGTGTAGTTCTAGAAAAAATACAAGTTAGGGTGTTATTCACAAGAAATTCTCATTGGATAAACAAAATAGTTTTGGACCAAATGTCCCTTGGCAACCCACGCTTGTCAAAGAATTCATGTAATAATATTTAGAATAGAAAGAACTTGGGTTTCAAGATCACAAAGGCTCACATAACAATAGATCACATTCTTATAACACAACATGATGTTGTTCACATTTATAACATGAATGTGGCATTTGCCCACACTTGAAGAATGAATACAATGTTTACTCACCTTGGGGTTCCTTTGTTCCTAGTACACGTAGTCCTTTTGCACTTCTAAAGCTCCTCAAACTCTAACATAATATTTGATTTAATACTTAGTATTTATTTACTCATGATGCTCCTATCCCATAACTACCCATGTACATATAGCATACACATACACTTAGAGTCCACTCATAGGTGTACTCATTACTTGCACATAGCACATTGACTTAAAAGTCTTGCATACTTAGGCCTTATAGGCTCTCATGACAACACATTATAATCATATCAATACCTTTTTAAGGTCAGCACAATATTATTACTTCAATATCAATTCACTTCAACAATTATTGTAGTTCACTTTACACTTCCATTCATGTCAACTTAACAATTATCCTTTCAAGCGTCATGCTTAACTCTTATGATCCCTTTCACTTCATTAACGCATAACCACATGTTCATCATCAAGTCATCATAACATCTAGTTCCAAATTTCCCAATCACATTTGCATTCTAATCACAATATAATGTTAAGATACCTTAAGTATACCTTAAGTATACCATAATGCATTTAAGCTCATCTAGGATCATACCTTCCACTAACATTAAATTTTATCATTTATTATACATCCATATAAGTCAATGATCATCAAAACACATCACATAAAATTTATAAACATTGGGACAAAAATGTTTATATAGGTCAAATGCATCATCAAGGTAAAAACCAAATTCTTCTTCTTTTCATACTTTCCGTCTGTTTCAGAAATATGTAAAAACATGGTTTGAACCAAGATTTTTCATGTAAAAGTAACAAAAATCATTTTAGAATTTAAATCCATATGAATCGGCCACTGTTGATGTTATTTATACACAAAATTTCAACATTTAAATCATAGAGCACAAAAGCATAAGTTTTCTTATTTTCGGTATTTTCTGGTCATTTCAGAAATATGTAAACAGATTGTTTAAACCATTATTTTTCATTCAATCATAGAAAATGTTAGTTTAGAACACATCCCTTCATGAATCGGCAGCCATAGATAGGGTTTATACAAAAAAATTCCAAGTTCAAAGGCTTAAGTGAAAAATCATGAGTTTTCGCGCTTTCCGCGCATTTCGTTCATTTCAACGATAAACAGACATATGATTCAAATCATTATTTTTCATCTAAACAAAACAAATATCATATTAGAATACTTATTCATACAAATCAGAAGCCATATGACCATGCAAGAATAAAATTTTCTAACTTCCAAGTTCTAACACAAAAACCTTGAATTCCTTTGTTTTTCGAAACTTTTCGGTCATCGCAGAAATGTGCAGAAATATTATTTAATCCAATATTTTTCATCAAAACACATCAAAAATCAGTTTATAATACAACCATGCACAAATTCCCCCCCCCCCCCCCCCCCCCCCCTCCCCCCTTATGATGTTTATGCATAAAAATTGTGATTTTAAGTTATAAAATTCACCTTTGGAGAAATCTTGCAGAAAGAATCGTGTTTTCAATAGAAAATAAATTTTCTCTCCCAAAAATTCACTCAACCAGAATTGAATCTGTAGAAATCAGTAATCAAATAGTTCAAAATAATTTTCCCATAATTTATTTCATAGAAATCAGTTTAGAAATCAAAAGAGAATAAAAACTTACGATTACAGTCACGAAATCGCGAAACGGAAAGGTGTTTTCAATATTTCGGTAGAGAAAAATATTTTGAGAGAATTTTCTAGCAAGATATAGAAAGAATAAGAGAATGGCTGCTGGAAACCCTTGTTTGGCTGAATTTTAGAATATATATTAGGTTGGAGTGGAATTTCCACTAATACCCTTAATGAATTAGGTTAGGAGGATTTTGGTGTAGTGGGCTTTTGGGTATTTGGGCTTTTCCTTTAAAGTTTTGGCTGAATAAGAATTAAAATAAAAAGAATATTTTTCTTATTAATTCTGGAACATTTCCCAAAAAAATTTTAAAAATAACCATAAAATTATTTTATGCTTAAAAATTGTCTTATGCATGAAAATTCATTTTATTTAAAATAAATTCTTTTATGCAAATGCACTTCATGTAAATCATTTATTTCACAATAGCAACACATATTATGCATATTAAAATAAATTTAATATGCCACATACTCATCAATCACTTATATCACAAATTTTTCGCACAAGCACACACTTAACCTTATTAGTTCTAAATCAAGCAATTTATCACGAAAATTCCTAAGGTGGGTGTGGGTTGTTACATTTAGAAGTGCAAAAGGGACTACATGTACTAGGAGCAAAGGAACCCCAAGGTGAGTGAACATCGTATTCATTCTACAAGTGTGAGTAAACACTATGTTCATGTTACAAGTGCAAGTAACATTTTGTTATGTTACAAATGTATGAAAACATGTTATGTGAGCCTTTGTGATCTTTGAAACCCAAGTTCTTTTTATTCTAAATATTATTACATGGATTCTTTGATAAGCTTAGGTTGCCAAGGGACACTTGGTCCAAAACTATTTTGTTTATCCAATGAGAATTTCTTGTGATTAACACCCTAACTTATATTCTTTTTGGAACTACACTATTATTGTATCTTGTGCTTGAAAGCTAAACCACTATTGTTATTGGAATACATGTTATTGTTGCCTTATGTGATATTGTTAATTATGTTTACCATTAGCTCTAGCTATGGTACCTTTACCCTTTATGCAGAATCCTCGTGCCGATGTGGGTAATCATCGGAACCTGTGCACATGGTCTTAACTCGATGGATAGGGGTAGTGTATCCACCTCAGTTAGAAGGGGTGGTTCTAGCCGTAGGGCCTGATCAGCTTCATGCCTTATAAGTGATAGGAGTTGGAATTTGGTATAAGGCCACCTCTCCTTAATGTGTTCGAGTGATAGAGCAATAGCCTTCACTCTTTATAAGTGATAAGTGTGATTTATGCAAAAATTGCCAAATTGAACCCTTGCTAAATTGCAATCTGATTCATGAATTATAAATCATGAACTATGTGTATAAGCTATGTGTTTCCTTTTCAAAGGAATATGTGATAATGTATGTGCCTTTTCGTTTACTTATTGAGATCATCTATCTCACCCCTTTTTCCTTGTGTGATTCCAGGTAAGCAAATGTGAGGAGGCAAGGTGATAGCTCAAGCATTCTACTTTGCTTGGGGAATTCCTTATCTGAGTTATCAATAATACTATTTTATGAAGTCTTGTCATTAGATGCTTCGAGAATGTTGACTGATACTTATTGATATATATTATTTTCCTTATGAATTTTATATGTAATGATTTATTTTAGTCTTCCGTAATTTATAGTATTCATCTAAATGTTTTAAATGAGTTAATGTAAGAGGTTTGGTAAGATCCTAGGCATGATTTGATTATATATAAGTGGGTTCTACAGGCATGGGTGACCTTATGTCTCCCCATGTTCTAGGACCATCATATCTCTAAGGTTGGGATGTGACAAAGGTGGTATCAGAGCCGTAGTTTTAAAAAGTCTAGTTTAGGCTTGTTTTATATGAGTTGCTTAAGTAAAATCCTAGAGCATAGGAATTTTCCTGTCATGTCACTTACAGTCTATCGTTAGCATAGTTTCGCAAAATCCTAGTAGATTCTAGTAATCCTTGTTATTGTTTGCCTGCCTTACAATTCTTCTGATAGATGACCAAGAAGATTACGCCTACTCGAGGACTGCGACCCAAAGCACCCCGTGTGACCTATAAGAGGACTTGGCCAGAGATGCTCAAGAAAGCTGTAACTGTGATTCACCCCACGAAAGAGAAGACCCCTGACGAAGAGGAGGACCCCGAGGAGCACTTAGATCCTGATTGGGTATATAATAAGGTTCAAAAATTGGAGGATAACTATTCATACTTGAAGGAGGAAAACCGACGTCTTAAGGTTATGATTCATGTACTAAGAGAGGATATGGAGCAACTCAGGTTAGGGATTGTTGAGCATAAAGGACATTACTCACCAGTGAGGTCTGCATCTTTAACTAATCGCCATCAAGATAGAGATCTTCTTTGCTATTGATGTGGCAGCAGTGGCCATGTCGCTCTTGATTACCTAGGAGGTGGACACGATAACTAGGTTAAGTAGATATGATGATCGACATAACGGCATAGCACTTTATATGATATGAATGATTTTCCTTGATTGTCTAGTTATCTAGTATGAGATGATTTCTTCCATTTTTATGATATGGTGTGATACTATGAGATATATGCTACATGATTATGGTATGTGATATGTGCAAAACTATCTGATATGCGATTCATACATGACATGTGCTTAGTGATGTGATATGGTAAATGCATGATAATGTGTGCTAGGATAAGGGGAGATTAAATGGGTTAGGATAGGGGATTAGTACTAAATTCCCTTATTATGATAGACAGAATGCCTCCCAAGAAGAAGGTTCGCACAGTTGCCTAATCCGTTAGGGCTAATGATCATGTCATATCAAACACCGCATCGAATGTTGCCTCTGCACCTATATGGTCAAGAGAAAGATCCAACTCGAGGGCACCAACTATAGGCTCTAGTGAGCAAGCATCTTTGTAAGAAGTACATGCCATGCGCAAAGAAATGAGAGATTTGCGCAAGGAACTGGATGAGCTACGAGCTCAAAGGCGAGAAGCACCGCCAACTCAAGAAAGGAATGAAGTTACGCCATTTGCTATAGTGACACCTGCTCAGAGAGAGAGGAAATGGCTACCTGACGAGGGAATGACTATGGCAAAGTTTAAGAAGCTACAATTGCCTACCTTTTATGGTGAGGAAGGAGATGACCCTCATGAATTTTTGGATGAGATGGATAAGCTAGTCCGGTGTTTATCTTACTTAGATGCTCGAGTGATTGAGTTGGTAGGACTCCAACTCAAGAAAGAAGCTTAGTATTGGTATTAGAGGAATATTGAAGAACGACTTTACGAGGCTGACCCACCTACATGGGCAGAGTTTAAGCAAGAAGTGATGGATCAGTTCTTGCCAGAAGGAGAAAGGCAAGATAGGGCATTGCAGTTCGAGCAACTAAAGCAAAGGCCAGGAATGTCCATGTCGGATTATGCTAAGGAGTTTAACCAACTTAGTCGATTTGCTGTCAACATTATTCCTACCAAAGCAAGTCGTGTCAATCATTTCCTTAGAGGACTGATCACACCTTTGTTCAATTCGTTGGCAGCAGCAAAGTTTCCAACCTTAGCCAAGCTCGTAGATAAGGCCAAGGTCATAGAGAAAAGATATAAAGCGGAGAGAGCCGAATGAGCCGAACGAGACCAGAAGGGAAGGCATAAGAACAAAGGACATAAGGGACAACATGGAAATGGAGGAGAACCAAAGAAGGAGTTTTCATCATCTAGACCACGAAATAATCAGACTAAGCAAGAAATCCCCACGTGCAGAAAATGTGGAAAGAAACATTATGGAATCTGCCGGAAAGATACTGGCACTTGCCTTAGGTGTGGGCAAATGGGGCACTTCATAAAGGACTGCCCTCAGATGAGGAGTCAAGGGAATGGGGCCACAGTTCGATCATAATCTAAGCCATTCCAAATGCAAGGACAAGGAGTCAAGGACAAGGGGCTAATGGTTGGGAATGCACCGATCACAGAAAATAAGGGCAAGGGTCGAGTCTTCGCATTAAATCCGCAAGAGGCTCGTGATTTGCACACTGCCATCACAAGTATCATCCCCATCCAAAGTTCTAGCGCAAAATGTCTAATTGATTCTGGTGCTACCCATTCTTTTGTGTCGCCTTATTTTTTCTAAGTACTTGGATATAAATAAGGAATTGATGAGTGAGCCGTTAGTAATAGCAACTCCTTTAGGGGAAGTGATGGAAGTAAAGTATGAGTATAAGGGCTGTGATGTAGACATTAATGGACAAACACTTCCAATAGTGTTGCTAGAATTGGACGTACTAGAATTAGATGTGATATTAGGGATGGACTGGTTGTATGAGCATGGAGCTCGTATCGACTGTAGAAAGAAACTTATCGAGTTTCAAACTAGAGATAGGAAGGAGTTTGTGTACCAAAGAGATAGGAATGAGAATCCTCTGAACTTGATATCGGCCTTAGGAGTCAGGCGGATGTTAAGGAAAGGATGCCAAGCATATCTAGCCCATGTAATCGACACTGGCAAAGAAGCTGCCATTCGAGATGAGAGCATTCCAGTAGTGGATGAGTTCATGGATGTCTTTCCAGAAGATTTACCTGGATTACCCCCTGATCGTGAGATCAAGTTCAACATCAAACTGCTACCCAATACGCAACCGATATCGATACCGCCATATCGTATGGCACCAATGGAGCTAAAGGAGTCAAAGACGCAATTGCATGATCTACTTGATAAGGGCTTCATTCAACCAAGCAGTTTGCTATGGGGCACTCCAATGTTGTTCGTAAAGAAGAAAGATGGCTCGTTCTGAATGTGCATCGACTATCGCCAACTTAATTAGGTCACTGTAAAGAATAGATACCTATTGCCGAGGATCGATGATCTTTTTGATCAATTACAAGGACCTGGTCACTTCTCTAAAATCGACTTAAGGTCTGGATATCATCAACTAAAGATCTGAGGAGAAGATATCTGCAAAATTGCCTTCCGTACTAGATATGGACACTACGAGTTCACAGTTTTGCCATTCAGTTTGATGAACGCTTGCCATTCCTTGACAAATTCATGATCATGTTCATTGATGACATCCTGATTTACTTAAAGAATAAAGAAGAACACAAAGAACATATGAGGATCGTGCTTTAAACGTTGCATGAGCACTAATTCTACGCTAAGTTATCCAAGTGTGAGTTTTGGATAGAGTCTGTCAACTTTCTTGGACATATAGTAAGTAAGGAAGGGATTCAAATTGATCCTAAGAAAGTTAAAGCGGTAGCAAATTGGCCAAGGCCCACAACAGTTTCAAAAGTATAAAGTTTCTTAGGCATGGTGGGATATTATCGTAGATTCGTATAGGACTTTTCTAAGATAGCAGCTCCATTGACCAAGTTGACAAGAAAGCAAGTTAAGTTCAATTGGGAAGAGTCCTGTGAGTGAAGTTTTCAAAAGCTCAAGGAGTGTTTGGTATTGGCTCCAGTTTTGACATTACCAGAAGGAGAAGAAGGATTCACTGTCTATTGCGACGCTTCGAGAGTAGGACTTAGGTGTGTTTTGATGCAAAATGGTAAAGTCATCGCCTATGCATCATGAGAACTAAAGAGACATGAAGTGAATTACCTTACTCATGATTTAGAATTAGCTCCAGTAGTGTTTGCTCTAAAGATTTGGAGACATTACATGTATGGGATGAAGTGTGAGATCTACACAGATCATAAGAGTCTTCAGTACATCTTGAGCCAAAGAGACCTCAATCTAAGACAAAAGGAGATGGATTGAACTATTGAAGGATTATGACTGTCAGATCCTCTATCATCCAAGGAAGGCAAATGTAGTGGTAGATGCCTTGAGTCGAAAGTCGATAGGAAGCCTAGCTCATGTGGATGTGAGAAAGAGGCCAATCGTGAAGGAACTAAAGGAATTGTTTAATCAAGGATTGAAACTAGAGATTGGAGGATCAAGAGTTTTATTAGCTCATTTTCAAGTAAGGTCTAAGTTAATGGAAGAAATAAGGGATTCACAAGATAGGGACCCATACTTGGTGAAGTTGAAGGATGAGACGAGAGAAGGAAAGAACTCTGAGTCTGAGGTAGTCAATGGAATTTTAAAGTGCAAGAATAGAGTATGCGTGCCTGATGTGGATGGACTAAAGGAAAGGATATTGAAGGAGGCACATCAGACACCTTACTGTGCTCATCTTGGAACTACTAAGATGTACCATGATGTGAAAGCTAATTATTAGTGGTCTGGTTTGAAGAAAGATGTGGCTAAGTTTATAGCATCCTGCCTGACTTGCCAGCAAGTCAAGTATGAACATCAGTGACCCTCAAGATTACTACAAGACATTCAACTACCTGAATGGAAGTGGGAACGCATCACTATGGACTTCATTGTTGGCTTGCCTAGAACCTCCAAGGGACATGATTCTATATGGGTCATAGTGGATAGATTGACAAAGTCTGCTCATTTTCTAGGAGTTAAGACCACATATTCGGTAGCTCAGTATGCGTAATTGTATGTAGATGAGATCGTGAAATTACATGGAGTGCCAATTTCTATCATCTCAGATCGAGGAACTCAATTCACCTCAAGGTTCTGGTAGAAGTTGTAAGAAGGGTTAGGAACACAACTAGATTTTACTACGACGTTTCACCCTCAAACGGATGGCCAGTCTGAAAGAACAATTCAAACACTCGAGGACATGCTAAGGATGTGTGTCTTGGACTTGCGCGGTGGCTGGGATAGGTATTTACCCTTGATTGAATTCGCCTACAACAATAGCTATCATTCGTCCATTGGCATGGCACCATACGAAGCATTGTATGGGAGAAGATGTCATTCTCCAATTTGTTGGATTGAGCCTGGAGACAAGCATATAAAAATGCTCGAATTGCTTAAGGAGACTACTGAGAAAGTACCATTAATTCAAGATCAGCTGAAGACGGCATTTAGTCGGCAAAAGAGTTACGTGAACCCTAAGTGAACGGAAATCCAATTCGCCGTGGGAGATCACGTATTCTTAAAGGTCTCACCAATGAAAGGAGTTATGAGATTTGGCAAGAAAGGGAACTTATTACCTCATTTCATTGGTCCTTTTGAAATCTTAGATAAGGTTAGAGAAGTATCTTTTAGACTTGCCCTGCCTCCAACTTTGGCGCATGTGCACCCAGTGTTCCACATCTTAATGTTAAGAAAATATGTGTCAAATCCATCGCACGTTCTTTTACCTTCAGACATTATGTTAGATGAACAACTATCCTATGAGGAGTCACCAATAGCTATAATGGATCAACAAGTAAAGAAGCTAAGAAATAAGGAGATACCCATGATTAAGGTTCAGTGGCAAAATCATGGGATAGATGAGTGCACTTAGGAAGCAGAGGAAGAGATGCGACAGAAGCATCCTCAACTTTTCAAGAGAAACTAGGTAAGGGTTTAAATTTGAGGACGAATTTCTTTTAAAGGGAGGGGGGTGGGGGAGGGGAGAGAATGTAACAACCCACACCCACCCTAGGAATTTTTGTGAAAAAAATTGCTTAATTTAGAACTATTAAGATTAAGCGTGTGCTTGTGTGGAAATTTGTGATCTAAGTGATTGATGAGTATGTGGCATATTAAATTAATTTTAATATGCATAATATATGTTACTATTGTGAAATAAATGATTTACATGAAGTGCATTTGCATAAAAGAATTTATTTTAAATAAAATGAATTTTCATGCACAAGACAATTTTTAAGCATAAAATAATTTTATGAATATTTTTAAAATATTTTAAAATAAATATTTTTAGGGCAAATGTTACAGAATTAATAAGAAAAATATTTTTTTTTATTTTAATTCTATTCAGCCAAAAATTTAAAGAAAAAACCCAAATACCCAAAAAGCTCACTACACCAAAATCCTCTTAACCTAGTTCATTAAGGGTGTTAGTGGAAATTTCACCCAAACCCTAATATATAACCAAAATTTCAGCCAAACCAAGGTTCCAGGAGCCATTCTATTATTCTTTCTATATCTTGGTAGAAAAATTCTCTCAAAATATTTCTCTCTACCAAAATTAAGAAAACACCTTTCTGTTCCGTGATTTCTTGACCGTAATCATAAGTTTTTCTTCTCTTTCGATTTCTAAACTGATTTCTATAAAATAAATTATGGGGAAATTATTTTGAACTGTTTAATTACTAAATTTTATAGATTTAATTCTATTTGAGTGAATTTTTGGGAGAGAAAATCTATTTTCTATAGAAAACACGATTCTTTCCGCAGGATTTCTCCAAAGGTGAATTCTATAACTTAAAATCACAATTTTTATGCATAAACATCATAAGAGGAGGGGGGATGGTGAGGGTGATTTGTGTGTGGTTGTGTTCTAAACTGATTTTTGATTTTTTTTGATGGAAAATATTGGATTATATAATATTTCTGCATATTTCTGTGATGATCAAAAAGTTTTAAAAAATAAAGGAGTTCAAGGTTTTTGTGTTAGAACTTGGAAGTTGGAAAATATTATTCTTGAATGGACATATGACTGCTAATTTGTATGAATAAGTGCTCTAATATGATATTTGTTTTATTTAGATGAAAAATAACGATTTGAATCATGTGTATGTTTATCGCTGAAATGAACGAAATGCGCGGAAAGCGCGAAAACTCATGATTTTTCACCTAAGCCTTTAAACTTGAAATTTTTTGTATAAATCCCACCTATGGCTGCTAGATCATGTAGGGATGTGTTCTAAACTGATACTTTTTGTCCTGATGTTTATAAATTTTATGTGATATGTTTTGATGATTGTTGACATGTATGTATGTATAATAAATGATAAAATTGCATGTTAGTTGAAGGTGTGATCCTAGATAAGCTTAAATGCATTTTGGTATACTTAAGGTGTACGTAAGGTATCTTAACCTTATATTGTGATTAAAATGCAAATGTGATTGGGAAATTTGGAACTAGATATTATGATGACTTGATGATGAACATATGGTTTTGAGTTGATGAAGTGAAAGGGATCATAAGAGTTACGCATGACGCTTGAAAGGTAAATTGTTAAGATGACATGTATAGAAGTGTAAAGTGAATTAAGATAATTGTTAAAGTGAATTGATATTGAGGTAATAATATGGTAATGACCTTAAAAGGTATTAATGTGATCACAATGTGATATCAAGAGAGCCTATAAGGCCTAAGTATGCAAGACTTTCAAAGTCAATGTGCTATGTGCAAGTGACGAGTACACCTAACTTACGAGCAGTTCACAAGATCCTAACTTACGAGCATGCGAATCTTGTAAAGTAGAAGCTGAGAAGAATGAAGGCAGAATGGTCTCTAAAGATCAAAGAGGAGGTAACTAAGTTACTAGATAATGGGTTTATTGAACCCATCACTTATCCCTCATGTGAAGCCTATTCCCAAGAAGGATGGAAAGGTCTGAATGTATATTGATTATAGGGATCTCAATAAAGCCTGCCCAAAAGATGATTTCCCTATGCCCCATATCGATTTACTTGTGGACCATATGGCCAGTGCATCAGTGGTGTCCTTGACCAATCTCTATACAGGCTACAAAGAAATCCAAGTCTATGTCCTTGATAAGGAAAAGACATCTTTTATGACAGAATAGGCCACCTATTGTTATTGGGTAATGCCTTTCAATTTGAAGAATGTCGGGCAACTTATCATAGAATAGCCACTAATATATTCCACGACATGATGCACAAAGATGTCGAGGTATATGTGGATGACATGGTTATAAAGTCTGGAACTTCTGAAGGCCATTTCAAAGCTCTGGACTGATTCTTCACTAGGCTTAGGTAGTATAATCTCAAGTTGAACCTAGCTAAGTGCCCTTTCAGTGCCTCTTCAAGTGTATTTCTAGGGCACCTAGTCAGCCAAAAAGGTATAGAAATAGATCCAACCAAGTCAAAGGCAATTATAGAAATGCCTCCCTCTAAAACTGAAAAGGAGATTAAAGGTTTCTTAAGTTGCCTACAGTATATCAACTGTTTTGTTGCACAACTAGCATATACCTATCGGTCGATTTTTAAATTACTAAGGAAATGAGCCTCTAAGCAGTGGAATGAGGAATGCCAACAAGCCTTTGATATAATCAAGTAATACCTCCTAAACCCACTAATACTACAACCTCTGAGGCTAGGTCAGCCATTGTCGCTCTATTTATCAATAACTTCGAAAGCTTTAGGTGCAATTTTTGCTCAAAATGCTCCAGACTCATACAAAGAGAATGCCATTTACTACTTAAACAAATGTATACTAGCTCATGAGCTTAAATATAACTAGATTGAGCAATTATGCCTAGCCTCAGTCTGGATATGCCACAAGCTCCAACACTACCTATGCTCATACACAAACCATGTGCTAGCTAAAAGGAGCCCCTTGAAATTCCTTATAGAAAGGCCAGTTCTTGACAGCAAGATCACATGATGGATGGCAGTTCTTGCGGCATTTGACATAAAGTATGTCCTAAGGAAAGTAGTTAAAGGAAGTATAATTACTGATCAACTCACTGCTGCCCCTATGGAAGGTGAAGTATTTGAGCCTGAATTTCCTAATGAGGACATCTTGATTATGGATCTTGAAGTATGGAAGCTATTCTTTGATGGTGCCTCCAACTGTAAAGGCTATGGAGTTGGCATAGTTCTGGTCACCTCTAAAAGAGATCATTTGCCTATGGCGATTAAGCTAGCATTCGAGGTAACTAACAATAAAGCAGAATATGAAGCATGCATAGCTGGTCTAGAGGTGGCCATTAACATGAGAATAGACTACTTGGAGGAATCTCATTATTTCCAAGCCCTCGGTTAGTGGAAAATTAAAGGAGAGCATTTGGTTCCTTACCATCAATGCTTGAATGACTTAGCCGAGAATTTTCATGAACTTTCATTTCACTACTTGCCAAGGGCCAAAAATCAATTCACCGATGCTCTAGCCACATTAGCCTCAATGCTAGACATGAGTGATAATGAGATACACTGGCCTATTATCATTAAAGTAAAATGGCAGCCTAGATATTATACCATATGCATGAATCTTCAGCTGGCTTATGCCAAGCCCTAGTTTTGGGACATCCTCAATTACATCCAAAATGGTAAGTATCCATAAGGGGCCTCAAAAGCATATCAGAGAACCCTAAGGCAGCTGTCCACTAGTTTTATACCTAATAGCGATGTGTTATATAAGAGAGCCTGGGACAATATCCATCTGCAATGTGTGACCAAAGAAGAAGCATAGCAAATTATTGAGTGGGTCCATGGCGAAGAGGAAGGCCCACACATGAACTGTGTAGTTTTGGCATGAAAGATAGCAAATCCAGGCTACTTTTGGCTAACCATTAACGAGGATTGTGCAAAGTATATGCAAAAATATTGCAAATGTTAGATCTTTGCCAAGCTTCAACATTGGCCCCCTGTTCCTCTGAATCCAATAGCAACACCATGGCCTTTTGCTACTTAGGGCATAGATATCATTGGTAGGATATCCCCAAAGTCCTCCAGTGGACATGAGTATATTTTGGTGACCGTAGACTACTTTACAAAATGGATTGAAGCAGCACCGTATCAGGTCCTAAATGCAAAGAATATGGCACGCTTCATCCAAACTAATATCCTTTATCGGTTTGGAACCCCCTTCCAAATAATCACGGATAATGGCTCCCATTTTCAAAATGAGGTAGTCTGCCTACTCTAGACAAAAAAGATTCAACATCACTGCTCTTCTCCTTATCGACGACAAACTAATGATGTAATTGAGGCAGCCAATAAGACCATAAAGACTATTTTGCAAAAAGTTATTAACAAGCATAGAGACTAGTATGAAATGGAGATACAAAACTACCATTCATACTTCGACAGGGGCAACTCCATATGCCTTGGTCTATGGAATAGAGGTTGTCCTTCCCATTAAGATGCAAATTCAATCTACTAGGGTAATGAGGGAAAGCTAGTTGAGTGAAACAGATTGGATAAAAGGATATCATGAGCAACTGAATGCTACTGATGAGAAAAGAATGGTACTGATGAGAAAAGAATGGATGCCTTGTATAAAATCCAAGGCTACCAACAGAGGCTAGCTCGACATTTCAACAAAAAGGTAAAGGAAAGGAACCTAGAGGAAGGAAATTTGGTTCTGAAAGAGATTAGGGCCCTGGTCCATGACCCAAGGGGAAAGTTTAGACCAAACTAAGCTGAGCCATATGTACTTAAAAGATCTTGTCTGGCAGAGGCGCCATTCTTGCAGATGTGGATGAAAATGAGTTCTCCAATCCCGGTAATTTGGATCAACTGAAAAGATACTTTGTCTGAAGACTATATCTACATCCTTTTTGTCTATTTTTTTATTCAAAGCAATGTAATCAGAACTACATAGACCTGATTCTCCTTGAAAAATAACAAAAAAATGATGATGATAACTATAAGGGATATGTAGGCAGCCCAACTCGGGTGCGATCCAAAGCATAATGTAAAAATATTTTGTTTGCATCACAATTTCATCTCATCTATGCCTAATGCAACATTTGGTTCTTTTGTCTAAACAAAATAATAATAATAATAATAATAATAATAATAATAATAATAATAATAATAATAATAATAAATGATAAATAAAGAAAAGAAAATACTTGCTAAGTTGAAAACCCGAAAGGGCAACTTAGGCAAAAATTAGAGCAAAAGTAAAGGTATCTCATATAATGATGATCAAATTTTACAAGAGCATACAATCCATCATCACAAAAAGGATAGCCTCTATCTGTACCTACGGCTTGTCCTGTGGTCATGTCAGCTTACAGGAGTATACAAAATAGAAACCTGCAGCTAGTGTCAAAACAACCACCAAAAATAGGCAGACAACTACCTTTACCTAGTCAACCCTCGTCCTCCTCCTCCTAGGATGGATGTCTTCCCCGGAATTAGATCCCGCCATTATCTCTTCAATTGTCATGCCTTTGATCCTAGTCCCTGTGTCCTTCTTTGTAACATCAATAGTCGGAGAACTAGTAATACCAGAACTGCTCCCCTCAGTCATGCCCAAAACTCTCTTCTAAGAGTCAGCAACCCCTAAACTACTCGCTATAGTCATCCTCTAAGTTAAAGTAGCTACAGCTAGAGTCCTCCTCTGTACTCTATCAATAGCAATCCTCCTACTGTGGTCCTTCTTTGTGTGAAAAAATAGTGTCACCCTAGCATTTAACTGTAGTGACAGTCCTCTAAGTCACCTCCACTGTAATCTGAGTCACCACTGTAGCTTGTAAAGTTGATCTTCCTGTATAACCTCTTGTCTTTCTCTCAGGTCAGGTCACCTCTCCTGTCCTGGCAACAGTCACCTGGTCACTAGTACCTCTAGCAACTATCTCCCCCATCTCATCACTCTCAATCTCCCTAAGTAATGCAGCTTGGTGCTCTCTTACTGGCTAGACGGTCTCAATCAACCAATAGTGGTACCTCTTAGAAGAACCAAAATAGACCTTTGGTCTCACTGCATGAAAGCTCCTCATCCACCCTCCTCTAATGGCCCTGGCAATGGGAGCTATAATCTATGTAGATTCTAAAAAGGGCACATCCTGAGTCTAATCCATCTACCTTGAGACCCTCATACCCTAGTAGAATGATGTCCATGCTAAATCAAGCAGACAAACCACCCGATGCCCATGGCTTATCATCATGAAGGACCTAATCTTGTACCACTAGCAATGCTAGAGAATGTCCTCTGGGGCAAGCTCTAGGAGCCATCTAATCCACTCTTGGACTGATCCTTGCCTCACCAAGATGGGCCGCATTCGATACTGAATGGCTGTATATGGACTTTTGGCCGAAGCAGCAACCACCCTCAAGTGGTCCATCAACCATACCTATAAAATAAATCAAAAATAAAATTTAGACATACATAAAATATCTATCCCATAAAGGATAAAAATTGACAAATTTCTTTTTTCTAACCTGAAGGACTACTAGTCAAGACTCAATAATATCTCTGTTAACACAACCCCAATAATGGAGCGACTTGCTCCATCTACAGTACTAAACCCGCCGCTCTGGCATCTCCCCACCGATGGGCCCAGGAAATAGATATCTGGCCGTCAAGCAGAAAACTAAAGCTTGCATCCTAATCCTCTGTCTCCCTGCATCACCCTAGTCACTTGGATCATGGAACTCCTTAATAATGGTAGTCAGATTCACTTGCCCTTCTACCACTATCTGACTGGCTGTGTCTTCTGGCAAAGCTAAAAATTCTTGAAAAACTCTATAGTGCCTAACTCTGAACTCAGGCACTACTAGGGCCACCTCTAGATCAATGCCAAGTATGGCATAGAACTCTTCAAATGTGGGGCACAGCTCCTTCATACCCATACCAAACTGAAAAACTTGGGCCACTAGATCCCAAAACTGAAAACAAGCTTATAAGAAATCCCAATCTACCTGAACCCCTCTCAAGGCTACCATAGCCTTAATCCTATACCTACCTAAATTTATCTTATCTACTTTGTCGAGTTTTCTTATCCACATGTGCATATAATGACTAAAATACGGTTCCATATGAAAAAGAAGTAAAAAAGAATAAGAAAAAGAGAAAAAACCCAAACAAAAGAAGAGAAAGTCGATAAACAGGCAGAGTTTTGGTTCTTAAATGAAAAAATGGATAGTCTTGCATTAAAGGTTCTGCCTTTATATAGGCCTCAAGGTGTCACATCAAGTCAAAAGGTCAAAAAGCTGCTCTGCCACTGGGTAGGCAGGCGAGGCCGCTGACACTTTGGATGGTGTCGTCGTCTCTTTAGGCGGTAACTGCCTCATCTTGGGCAGTACCACTGACCTTTTTGGTGGTGTAGACCTATTCTAGAGTGTTTTCTCATGCCTGGTCCACTGTGGCCTGATTGTCAATATCGGCAAAGCAAAAATCAGATCATTTTCTTCCCTCCTTGGGATAGAAAATTCAAAGTAAAGTTTTTCAAAACATCTCTTGACTAGAAACCATTAGGAACAATGAGGAAAATGCAGTCATAAATTAGCAAAAACAAGTCCTAGGACATGCATTTAAGTGTAAACTTGCATCCATGGCATACATTCACCATTGTCAATTGTAAACATGCATTTATAAGATAGGCATACAAGATGAAATGAGAAGCATTAGAGGAGACAAATCATGCATACACGACATAAGCACAACATGAAAGTACATACATCAAGTGCATAGTCATAAACACATATAGTATAGTCATCCAAAAAGAAAAAAAAAAGCAGAGGGAGGTCAGCATAAGCCTTCATGTCAGCAGCATCGTCACTAGTGTCGGTCTCCTCTCCTCTGCCTCTGATGGGTATCCTCATCACCCTGCCCCCCGGATTCTGACATATTAAGATGGGTAAGTAGGCCGCCCATGGCCACCTTTATCCGTCAAGACATCTGATAAGTGTTCTAAGCAAACTCCTAAGGGATTTGCATAAAAAAGTGTTAGATATTTTGAATCTTTTTCAAAAGGCACAAATACAACAGAAACCCCAACCATAGATTTTTTTTTTTTTAGCATAGGGAAATTAAGGGAATAGAGACATACCTCAACACTAGTGGGAACATCTTGCACTCTAAGGCAAACAATATCAGGTACTATCCACATCATCATGGTACCATTTGATGAGAATAGGGAATCTGATAAGAGATGTGGTACTTTGTATCCCAGGCCACCGGGCTTGAGTATGGCCTAAGAAGTACTAACACTAGGAGCCTCAAAAATAGTCGAGGGGATGCTCCTTCTCCTAGTGCCAGGAGTAATGTAAGAGTGCCCATGTGGTGTGATCTTATGCATTAGAAACTGCTAGCATAAGTCGTCATAGGAAGAGTCGAGGAGTTGAAAGTGGTATGCCACCCTACCAATGAAAAGATCTAAGGTAGCTCGAATGTCTAAACTGAATCGTATATCCACTGGCAGAGAGCTGTGCACACACCATAACTCCAATATTTGAAAGTTCACCCTTTCGCCTAGATAGTATAGGCGAAAATAAAGAGATTGCAACAACATTCTTCTAGAGGAAAGGCCCTCTATGAAATTCATGAAAGGAGCAAGCAACATACTCTCCCTCAAATGTCTCGTGATCTACCACAAGCATCTAATAAATACACCATAGCAAATAATGGCAAAAAAAAAAAAAAGAATACATGTTCGTCAGTTAACTAGTCAAAGAAGGCTTTATATGTCAGGATACCATGTGAACGAGGGAGATCTTGGTTCAACTCCACCCATATTTTCCCTGCTAAAAAGTCTTGTACTCACTGCTTGATCAATCGGGGGGAGGTAAATGGGAAGTACTTATAGGCCCACATCTACAACACAAAGGCATCAAAAACAAAAAGGAAAAAAATGCTATCATATGACAAAAGATATAGTTTGATGGGCATGATGCATACCTCCCAAATTGGCACTGTCCCACCAACGAACAGTAAACGCCCACGAGATAGGTCTATCATGTCATGGTACATGGCACTCAAGACCATGCCTCCCCAGTTATACTCAACCCACTTATCTATCTAGACTAAGCACTTCAAGATATTTAGATCCACCATATCCTTCATATTATAGGTAAAAATATAGCTTATAATGACTATAAGACACAAGCAAGCAAGAGTCTTTTCGGGAACAAGATCTCCAGAGGATAGCCCCTCTAACTTTTTATGGAGGAGTGTGGCTTGACAGTGGTTCCCTTCATGGGAGGGGCAAAACCAATCAGTTCAGTGACTTCTTTTTTAGTATATTCCTTTCTCCAATTATTACACATATCAAGAGGCCAAGACCCGAATCAAATTCTTGTCATCATGTAGAGATTAAACGGGGTGCAAGTCATCTCCGGGCAGAACAAGTGAAAAGTATTAGTGGTGTCCCACTACCTCTCAGCCAAAGCCTTTATCATACTCATATTGACACAATCAGGTGTCCTTAACTCCAAAAAGTTGATGAAGCCTGTCAGTTCTAGAAGATTCCTAACAGCACCCCTTGTGACGAGACACTTTATCACCATATCCAAATTGCATTGTCTGCCTCGATTTCGAATAGTTTTTGTTTGCAATGGAACAATAGGCACAAAATATGTATAATGTTAGCAAAAAAAAAAAAAGGATTTAGAGGGGGCAAGTGAAACACTAATTGCCATGCTCCTGTCATATGAGATATGGTCTTGAGGGTCTTAGAGTAAGATAAAGGGATCAAAATTCTCCTTCGGTGGTCATACAAAACCTCCAAGAATAAGCTTGAGAACCCCTTTATGTATTTGAACCCCCAAAGCATTAACTTGAAAACCCCAATACTCAATTCGGCAACAACCCCTAAGAAAGGTTAAAAATGATATTGCTTAGATAAGATGATTAAAGAATTGGAATAAGGAAAACTTGTTTCTAAATTCAAATTTCGAAACACTCCACAAGAAGATGATCAATCTACTTGAATGTTCCTTATAGCATGTATTCTACACAAGAACACAAAGATAAAAGCAAAACAACCTTTTTTTTAATAATTCAATCATAATCTGAATCTAAAAAAACTCAGCCAAGGCTTATTAATAGCCTTTACAAAGAAAACCCTAATGAGCAAGTTCTCATTAATGACAAGAGTTGACAAATCAAACTCTTGGAGAGCAAGATTAAGACGCTAATATGATTTTATTAAAACTAATTAAAACCAGCCCATAACTAATATGGCCCATTACAAACTTAATTAAACCCATTAGTAACTTGCACTTGAATTAAGTTGTAAGGAACTTGAGCTATACATGATCCAAAGCTTTGGCGTCCTTGCAAACCCTCACTAGCCAAATTCACTAAGTCTTGTAGATGATGGATTAAGGCTTGTTGAAGCTTCTTAGACCGAGATCTTGTTATAGGTCCTTAAGGCATACTAATTGGACTAGAAACCTCTTGAACTTTATCCTTGCCTTCTTAATCCTTCTCATCTTCATGATGTTGAATATGCTCCACTTAGTGTGTAAGCTAATCCATAACATTTCCCCTCTCCTCAAAAGGATTCGTCCTCAAATCTAAAGCATCACCTATATCAAAAGGACTCAAGTCAGCCACATTAAATGAAGTACTAACATTATACTCAACTGGCAAGTCCACTTTGTATGCATTTGTCATTAATTCTTTCAAGGATTTGAAAAGGACCATCTCCTCTTGGGTTTAGCTTAGATTTCCTTTGAAGTCGAAACCTCTCTTTGCGAAAATGTACCTACACCCAATCCCCAGGCTGAAAAATCATTGGCTTCCTTCCTTTGTTCACACATGAAGCTACTTTAGCATTTTGCTTTTCAATCCTCTCCTTAACTTGCTTATGTAACTTCTTCACCAAATCTGCTTTAGAATCAGCATCAACACTCAAAAAATTGTTAGGTGGCAATGGTAATAGATCAATAGGTGGATTAAATCCATAAACAATCTCAAATGGAGAACAATGAGTAGTGCTATGAATAGCCCTATTGTAAGCAAACTCCACCAATGGTAAACAATCCTCCCATGTCCTAATGTTCTTTTCTATGATTGCTCTAAGCAAGGTAATCAAAGTCCTATTTATACTTCAGTTTGCCCATTGGTTTGAGGCTGACAAGTAGTTGAAAATATCAGCTTAGTTCCTAACTTTTCCCACAACACACGCCAAAAATGACTTAAGAACTTAACATCTCTATCACTAACAATGCTCTTAGGTATGCCATGTAAACGCATAACTTCTTTGAAGAATAAATCAGCAATCAATTGAGCATCATCAGTTTTATGACATGGTATAAAATGAGCCATTTTACTAAATCTATCAACCACAACAAAGATACTATCACGACCTTTCCTAGTTCTAGGCAATCCAAGCACAAAATCCATAGACAAATCAGTCCAAGGTTCATAAGGAATAGGTACTGGTGTGTATAACCCATGCGGTTTCAACCTAGACTTAGCTTCTCTACATGTAATGCAATGCTCACAAACTTTATGCACATCATGTTTCATACCAGGCCAAAAGAAATGTTCTAATAGTATATCATAGGTCTTATTGACCCCAAAATGTCCCATTAGGCCCCCTTTATGTGCCTCTTTAATCAACAATTCCCTCATAGAACATTTAGCAATGCACAATCTATTTCTTTTGAACAAAAAACCATCAAACAAGTAAAAATCATTAGAAACAGCCCCATTATCACAAGAAATGTATATATCACCGAAATCAGCATCATGATGATACAACTCTTTTATAAACTCAAAACCTAGCAATTGAGCACTGAATGAGTTAAGTAAAGTGTACCTTTTAGATAATGTATCAGTAACCACATTCTCCTTACCTTGCTTGTATTTAATCACATATGGGAATGTTTCTATGAACTCCACTCATTTAGCATGCCTACGGTTTAGCTTATCTTGACCCTTCAAATGCTTTAAGCTTTCATGTTTGGTGTGTATCATAAACTCCCTAGGCCACAAATAATGTTGCCATCTGTGTAAAGCTCGAACCAAAGTATATAATTCCTTATCATATGTTGGATACTTCAAGGCTGCCTCACTTAACTTTTCACTGAAATACATTAGTGGCCTTTGATCCTGCATTAAAATAGCTCCAATGCCTATACCACTAGCATCACATTCAATCTCAAAAGTCTTATCAAAGTTAGGTAAAGCAAGCAAAGGTGCATTACACAATTTAACCTTAAGCTCATTAAATGCATGTTCTTGTGCATCACCCTAAACAAATCCAACATTTTTCTTAACTAACTCATTCAAAGGTGCGGCTATAGTGTTGAAATCCCTAATGAATCTCCTATAGAAACCAGCAAGCCCAAGAAAACTCCTCACCTCACTAGCATTTTTAGGTCTCGGCCACTCCTTAATCGCTCTAACCTTGTCTTCATCAACCTCAATACCTTGACTAGATAAAATAAAACCAAGAAAATTAACCTTATCCATGCAAAAGCTACACTTCTTAAGGTTAGCATACAACTTTTCTTGCTTAAGTTTTTCTAGTACAAGTCACACATGCATGACATGGTCATCTAAGCACTTAGAGTAAATCAGAATATCATCAAAATAAACAACAACTAACTTACCCAAGTACTCACGCAACACATGGTTCATTAATCGCATAAATGTGCTAGGTGCATTAGTAAGACCAAATGGCATGACAAGCCATTCATACAACCCATACTTGGTCTTAAAGGCTATTTTCCATTCATCACCAACATTCATTCGAATTTGATAATAACCAGATTTCAAATCAATTTTGGTGAACAAACAAGAACCATATAACTCATCAAGCATGTCATCTAATCTAGGAATAGGATGACAATACTTTACAGTGATTTTATTGATGCATCCTCCATGTTCCATCCTTCTTTGGTACAAGAATAATAGGAATCGAGCAAGGGCTAAGACTCTCCCTCACATACCTCTTAGCTAGCAACTCCTCCACTTATTTTTTGATCTCCTTTGTCTCACTTGGATTCGTTCTATATGCTGGCCTATTAGGTATAGCAGCTCCAGGAATGAAGTCAATTTGGTGTTTTATGCCTCTAATTGGTGGTAAACCACTTGGCATCTCCTCAGGAAACACATCTTCAAATTCCTGCAAAAGATCATCAAACACACTAGGCAAAGATGGGTTAAGTTCATTAGTTGCTAAACAAACCCCTTTGTATAAAAAGACAAATATAGGTTGATTGGAATACAAAGCTTGCCTAACCTCACTTGTCCTAGCTATCAAACTCACATTCTTGGCATTTTTCTCTCTAGGCTGAATCTACTCTTTTTTTTCTCTTCCCTCTGTCTTTTCACTCTTTTTATTTTCACTCTCTAAAGTACTTTGTTTACTCTCTTTCTCTTTCTTTTCGACCTCAACTCTCATCCTTTTCATTTTACATTGCTCTTCATACACTTCTCTTGAGGAAAGTGGTGTTAAGATTGTCTTTCTACCATCCTTGGCAAATGAATACCTATTGAGGTACCCATCATGTATAGCCCTTTTGTCAAATTGCCATGGTCGCCCAAGCAATATTTCTCCAGCATGCATAAGCACTACATCACATAACACCTCATCATGATATTTTCCAATCGAAAATAAAATCATGGCTTGTCTATTTACCTTTACCTCACCACAATCATTAAGCCATTGGAACTTGTATGGACGTGAGTGTGGTATAGTAGGCAGCCCCAACCTGTTCATCAAAAGAGTACTCACTACGTTGGTGTAACTCCCACTATCAATTATCACACTATAAGCCTTGCCTTGAACATGACACCTTGTATTAAACAAGTTGTCCCTTTGCTCCTCATGACACTCCTTCTTCAATTGAGTACTAAGAGCATGCCTTATGACCAGCAAATCACCTTTTATTGGCTCCTTTATGCTCCCCTCGCTACAATCCTCTAATTTAGGCATCTCTTCCACTTCACTATCATTGCTGCCCCTTTCATCATCTGTCACTACTTCTCCATTTCTAATGACCATAGTTCGTTGATTAGGACACTCTTTGCTTACATGACCTACTCCTTGGCACTTCCAACACTTAATATCTCAATTTCTCCCCTTAGACTCTTTGGGTTTGGATTTTTCTTTGGAATTTGAATATGCACTTCCTTTTGCAACATCATAGGCAGCCTTGTTCCCACCTTTAAATTCACCCTTTCCATCTTTTTTCCAAGTAGAATTAGAGTTGAAAAAAGGCTTAGAAACATACCTTGCTGGTCCTCTTCTTTGGAGTTGTTTTTCTACCTTGACCGCAATGTGCACCATCTCCTTTAACTCCACATATGGTTGCAAATCAACTCGGTCAGCTATGTCTTTGTTCAAACAAGCCAAGAAATATGCCATAGTAGTCTCCCTATCCTCTTTTATATCAGCCCTAGTCATAAGCATTTCCATCTCCTTGTAGTAATCATCCACACTTTTACTACCTTGTTTAAGAACTTGAAGTTTTTGCACAAGTTCCCTATGAGAATGTGTAGGCACAAACCTCTTTCTCATTATAGACTTAAGGTCATACCAAGTCTCGATTGGGTACTCCAAGTTTCTCCTTCGACTAGTCACTAATTGTTCCCACCAAGCTATGGCATAATCTACAAATTGTGAAATAGCAAGCTTGACCTTCTTTTCCTCACTAAAATGGTGACAATCAAATATAAGCTCTACCTTCTTTTCCCATTGTAAATAAGCCTCTGGATCTGTTATACCTTGAAAGGTAGGTATCTTAAGTTTAATACTCCCCAAATTCCTATCTATAAAATCTTCATTGCCTTGGTTTCTACCATATTATGGATTCTCTTGCCTTCCTCCTCTACCTCTATTTTTGCCCATCCCAACAATTGGAACATCTTCGTCATCATGGTAGCCAAGGTCTTCATCTTCCTAGTCATCTTGAGGTATTTGGTTTCTACCTCCCCCTTGCACCTCATTGCGGTTTGGAGTTGCTCTTTCAACCACTTGCAACCTTGCATCCATGCTCTCTAATGCATCCCTCATAGCCTCCATATTTCTGTTAAAATGTGCAAACTCTCCTTGTTGAGCCTCACGTAGTCTAGCTTCATCAACATGAAGAGCCTCATTATTTCCACTTTGGTTTGACATTGCTGCAAAAAAAAATGTTAGAAAAACAAAGAAAAATAATTCAAAGGACCTCACAGGCACTCCTTCACATGTTTTGCACTCAAATGATGGGGGTGGTCACTCGTGTTTAACTCAAGCAAATATTTCACTCACGGTTTCCTCACACCACTCTAGCTAATTCTTTTATGTTCTTAGGTGAATCACACTTTTAGAACTGTTCAAATAGCTTGTAATGTGTAGAATTTCAAAACTGAAATTGCAAAAACAAATTTGAAACAATTCGGCCAAACAAGAAAAATAACAAATAAGAAGAAATAAAATTAGGAAAACTCAAATAGAAGCAAAGGACATGTAAAAGAAAAATAAAAGGATCTGACTAGAATAGGAAAGAAACGATTTTAATACAAGATATAACAAAATCTATTCAGATATGTCAATTATAAACTAGGTAGGAATAGCAAATCTAAATAAGAATCAGATCTGATTAGTATATCAAACACCCACGAATTTTGGATTCTTCCTTTTTGAATACTTTTTTCTTTTCCTTTTTTTTTTGTAAAATGAATTTCTTTCTTTTTTTTTTATTTTTTTATTTTAACCTTCAACTATAAACACAAAATCTGAATTTCAGGTTGCAAACAATTAATTTAATTCAAAGAAGAACAAGAACAAAACAAATACAAGAAATCAGAATTGAAAAACATGAATTATAGAAAGATAAAACCTGATCTAGAGCCAAGCTCTGATACCAAATGATACAGAACCTCCAAGAATAAGCTTGAGAACCCCTTTATGTATTTGAACCCCCAAAGCATTAACTTGAAAACCCCAATACTCAATTCGACAATAACCCCTAAGAAAGGTTAGAAATCAGATTGCTTAGATAAGATGATCAAAGAATTAGAATATGGAAAACTTGTTTCTAAATTCCAATTTCAAAACACTCCATAAGAAGATGATCAATCTACTTGAATGTTCCTTAAAGCATGTATTCTACACAAGAAAACAAAGATAAAAGCAAAACAACCTTTAGGTTTAATAATTCAATCATAATCTGAATCTAAAAAAACTCAGCCAAGGCTTATTAATAGCCTCTACAAAGAAAACCCTAATGAGCAAGTTCTCATTAATGACAAGAGTTGACAAATCAAACTCTTGGAGAGCAAGATTAAGACAGTAATATGATTTTATTAAAACTAATTAAAACTAGCCCATAACAAATATGGCCCATTACAAACTTAATTAAACCCATTACTAACTTGGACTTGAATTAAGTTGTAAGGAACTTGAGCTGTACATGCTCCAAAGCTTTGGCATCCTTGCAAACCCTCACTAGCCAGATTCACTAAGTCTTGTAGATGATGGATTAAGGCTTGTTGAAGCTTCTTAGACCAAGATCTTGTTATAGGTCCTTGAGGCATACTAATTGGACTAGAAACCTCTTGAACTTTATCCTTGCCTTCTTGATCTTTCTCATCTTCATGATGTTGAATCCGCTCCACTTGGTGTGTAGGCTAATCCATAACAGGTGGGTCATAAAAGTCGACTCCGAAGTCCACCAGTAGAGGGCATGGTAATGCGTCTGGACGAAGAAGCATCGCTGCGAAATGCTAAACCTGAAAAGCAAGAGAAGGCAAGTGAAGAAAATAAATAAAAAGAAGAAAAAAGAAACATAAATAAAAAGAAAAAAAGAGAAAGAAGTTCTTTTATTATTATTATGTAAAAAAAGAGAAATAATAATAATAATAATAATAATAATTATTATTATTATTATTATTATTATTATTATTATTATGTAAAAAAAAAAAGAAAACAAAAAGAAAACAAAAAAAAAGGGAAGAGAAAGCTCACGAGAGAGGTAAGTGAAGGAATGAGGGAATGATGTAGCATGAGGGGATGATGCATATTTATAGGATTTTAGGGCATATAAAGACGAAATAGTGCATAGTAAAAAGTGCCTTATAATTATTTAGTTATATAAAAATAAGTTTTTAGCCACTTTCGATTTAGAATTTGAATATGAAAGTTCCTTTATTTGCATGAGATTTTTATCTACCCAGAGACACCTCATTCGCCTATTTTTCGGATCAAAATGTAGTTCTTGCATCAGAAGAATCAGAAAATTATGAACCTGAAAATTTACCAGTCTTTTAAAAATAGCCAAATCAATCACAGAAATTATCTCATTACAATTGGAATCATTTTCGAACTCAAATCTACTGAAGTTTCAGGTTCGCTCTCATCAAAACCGTCTAACTGATAGATAGCCTTGATGAGGAGGCAGCTGTGAACCCTCATTTTAGCACCTTCAAAATTAATTTTGAACTCTTCATAACAGATCAAAGTATTCTTGGCACAACTAGATGCTTCCTACCCTAACCAGACCTTCTGTATCAGACAAAATTTTTCCAAAACTGACTCGATATTTTCTCAAACTGACTGCTAGATTGTTCTAAAATTAATTTTGAGCCTATCAACACTGACTGATAAAATGTTTGAGCTCTGTAACTTCCAAAAACTGCTCTAGAAGTCCCAAAACCCGGCCAATAGAAAAGAAAATTTGAGCTGGCACGCCCATCGAGGCCTTGGGGGCACCGACACTCCGTTTTGCTGGCAGCACAGCCTAGAGGGTCGCCAAAGCCTCCAGTGGAGTAGGCCCCACTGCCCCGCTTGCAGTCTCTAAAATACCCTCCAACCTGATTTTTCAGTCTTTTTTAGCCCTACCCTTAATGGTTTTTTCACATTTTTGTTACCTAAACTACTCTCATCTCCCTTTGCCTATAAATATGCCCTCCATCCTTCATTCCAAATGACACCAAAGTTGACATTAATTGTTATCTATCAACTTTTCTTCTCCTTTTCTCTCCATCCATGCTGTAATTAATTAATTAATTTTCTCACCCAAACCAAGTTAATTAATTATTTTAATTAACTAAAAATCTTTTCTTAATCACTCGCAAGTTAATTAATTAATTAATCTTTTTAATTAATTAATTACCTTTTTTAAATCAAATAAAAAATCCTTTTTACTCATCCACTATTTTAATTATTAATTAATCATTTTAATTAATTAATTCACTCACCGATCATTTTCTTTAATCATTAATTAATCCAATTGCCTGGTCCGATAAAATCGAACTTCAATCGGGCAAAACTCTTTTTCCTTCTTTTCCATCAAAATCCAAGGTATTTTTTATAAATTCTGTCCCCAAACCAAAAATCATTTTAATCAATCTATTAACCCTTCCACTTAATCATGGAATGAACCATGTGGGTTTTGATCCTCATTCAATGGGGTACACAAACACATTTGGAATTTAAATCCAAATTTCAAATCCAATTTTTTTGAATTAAATTTATTTTCCATTTTCTTAAATGTAATTAATTATCTTTTTAGGATATCTATAAGAGAATATGTAGTTTTCCTAGAATCCCATAAGGGCTAGAGAAGGCATCCCATTCTTTATCAATGTGATTATCTTAATTGGATTTAAGGAGTGATCATGTGGTTCCCCTAAATTTTTAAGGATTAGAGGGAACACTCTCCTTAATTTGTGAATGTTTATAGTTTCATCAATCTTCATGCATTCATGTTTTGCAATATTCATGCATTTTATTTGCAATTATCATTTTATAAATGTCATTTGTGAAATCTAATTTTCAAGTCAAATTAAACTTAAGAGCCAAATTTAGATTATTTAACCAAAAACCTAGTCCTCGAGCTCAACTTGGTTCGAAGACTAGTGATTTTTATCCTTGGGCAAATTAATTAAAAATTAATGAATTGGATTCATTTGGGTTTTTTCTTAATATTTTTCTAACTAAATAAACTTAAGGTGGTGACTTCTAAAATCATTTTCGAAATCAACCAATCCAAATCTGAGCGTTCCATCATGAGTCTAAATCCGAATGAGCATCCCCGTTCCCTCTAGCAGACGGGGCCGATACTTGGGCACGGTCTCACAATAATATATCATGATCTTACTATCAATCCAATTTAACATTCAACTTAGTACACTTAACACTTTCCATAAATGTCAACTTAACAAGTAACCCTTCAAAAGTCATGCTTATCTCTTATGGCCAATTCATTCAATCAATCTCATCATCCATTTAGGATCACTGATTCATTATTAACTCATCATAATACTTATTTCCCATATTACTTAATCATATTCACATATTAATCACAATATAGGATTAGAAAACCCTAAGTATACCTAATTATCTCTAAACTTGTCTAGAGCTATTCCTTTAACCAATACACAATCTATCATTTATCATTCATATATACATGTCAATAATCATTAAAATATATTATATAAAAATTATAGATGTTGGGATTAAAATCCCTATATTGGCCGAATAACGTATATCATGGAAAACATGAACTTTCTTACTTTTCGCACTTTCTGTTCATTATAGTAATATGCAAAAACATGGTTTAAACCAAGATTTTTTATCTAGTCAAAACAAAAATCATTTTAGAGCACTAATACTTATAAATTGGCAGCCATGGATATTTTTATGCATGAAATTTTCCAACTTTAGTTTTTAGGATGAAAACCATGAATCTTTCTTATTTTTGGTACTTTTTGGTCATTATAGTAATATGTAAACACATGATTTAAACCATTATTCTTCATCCAAACATAACAAAAATCAGTTTAGAATTCAAATATACACAAATTGGCAGCCCTTGGTACTACATATGGATGAAAATTCCAATTTTAGGTTACAGGGTGAAAATCATAAGTTCTCTTGCTTTTCGGTATTTTCTAACCATTACAGTAATATATAGAAATATGATTTAAATTAATATTTTTCATCTAAACACAACAAAAATCAATTTAAAACACAATAATACAAGACTTGACAGCCCCCCTTGTGTTCATGCACGAAATTTCAAATTTTGAGTTGTGGGGTTCACCTTTGGAGGATTCGTATAGAGAGGTTTGTGTTTTCGATAGAAAAATCAATTTCTCTTTCAAAAATTCACCTAGGTCAAATTTAATCAATAAAAATTAGTAAATAATTAGTTCAAAATAATTTTTTCAAGATTAGTTAAAAAAAATAGATAGTAAATTGAAAGAAGAGAAAAACTTACGAAACGGTCGCGAAATCGCAAGTTTTGAAATTATCTTGTGAATTTTAGTTGAGAGATTATTTTTGAGAGAATTTTCCACTAGAAATATGATAGAAAATAGAATGGTGGCTGCTATTACTAGGGCTGGCTGAATTTTTGGTTTAAATATTTATGGTTTTGGCCAATTTCCAAGTTTACCCTTAATGAGTTAGGTGAGGAGTGTTTTAGTGTAGTGAGATTTTGGAAAATTAGGCTTTTTATTTAATTTATGGTCTGATTATAGGTAATTAAAAATAAAATATTATTTTTATTAAAATTTTCCCCAAAATATTTATTTAAAAATATTTTTAAAATATTCATACAAATTATTTTATGCTTAAAAATCACTTTGCGCATGAAAATTCAATTTATGTGTAGTAAATTATTTTATGCCTATGCACTTCATATAAATCACTTCACCATAATAATTCATGTTAGGCATATTAGAGCTAATCTAACATGCCACATACCCATCAATCGCATAACACATGAATTTTCACAAAAGCACACACTTAGCCATAATAGTTTTAAATTCAAGAAATTAAATTACGAAACTCCTAAGGTGAGTATGGGTTGTTACACAACTTGAAAAAGTACTTAAAAGATTAGGTATTACATATAGGTTAGCTATCCCTTACCATCCTCAAACAAATGGCCAAGTGGAAAATACAAATAGGGAGTTAAAGAGAATTCTTGAAAGAACTATAGAGAGTTCTAGAAAAGATTACTCGAAAAAGTTAGATGATGCTCTATGGGCTTATAGATTAGGAACTACATCCTATAGGTTAGTTTATGAAAAAGCTTGTCACCTACCTATTGAAATTGAACATAAAGCATATTAGGCTATTAAACAGATTAACCTTAATCAAGCTCTTGTAGGCCAAAAGAGAAATTTGCAGGTTAATGAGCTAGATGACTAGAGATTGATAGCTTATGACAATCCTTAGATGTACAAGGAAAGAACTAAGCAATGGCATGATGCTTACAAAAAGCAGAATCAGGAGTTTCATGTTAGAGATCAGGTTTATACAACTCTCGGCTTAGACTTTTTCCTAGTAAGTTGAAATCTAGATGGTCAGGACCATTTGTAGTGAAACAAGTCTTCCCCTATAGATTTATGGAGCTTACACATCCTGAAAAGGGTGATTTTAAGGTGAATGGGCAAATATTAAAACTATATTTTGAAGGAGAGGTGGAAAGTGCTAAAGAGATACTTCATCTCCAAATTTTGAAATGAGAAATCATTCCTGACCGTCCAACGAATATGATGTTAAAGAAGCGCTAAATTGGAGGCAACCCATTATTGTTTTAGTTTTCTTTAACTTTACTTTTTTTTTTTTACTTTTGGGTGATTTAATCTTTGGCTAAGTATTATTTTGCAATTATAAAAAAATGTATAAAAAATTAGGAGACTATACGCCCAATACACGCCCAAGGATATGGGCATGTTCAAACAATCCCTCAAAATGGTGAAAAGTTGACTTTAAGATTTTCACACAGAGGGTTACACGCCTAGCCACATGGCTAGGGACATGGGTGTGTTCTAAGAAAATGAAAATTAAAGGTTGACACTGAGAGTTACACGCCTTGGAACACGCCCGTGTGCTTAGGTGTGTTCACCATTAAAACAAGCAATGCATCCAATCATGACTCTATTCTTGTGACCAATTTCAGGGCAATACCCCTTTTCTCTTTTATTTCTATTTTCTTTATCTCTAACACTTTGAGGACAATGTGTTCAATAGTGTGGGGGGCTTGTTTAAGGGGGTACATTATGAGTTAGTAAATTGAATTGAGATACTAGTATAAAAGGGAATTGACTCTCTTAATGGATGAATTTCCATTTAAATGGCAATAACTTGCTTATGTATTGCTTGATTGACTTGATCATCTATCAAAAATTGAATGTGGTAGTCATGTTAGGGAGTTGGTTTGATAATTTGGAGTTTGAACTCTTAGTTAATTTTTTGTGCTTATTTGATCCCATTGTGACTTTTGTTAAGGCTTGGTAGAAATTCCTAATATCCTAGGGAACTTGATTGTTTTTCTTGGAAAATAAAATAAGTTAAATAAAAGGGCAAAAGGAGCTTTAAATTTTAATTTATTTCACTGTTCTTGACTCGTTAAGATCTTCAGTTGAGATTATGAATAGTGCTAGTAGCCATTTGAAATTGTAATTCTAGCTGAGTAACCATGGGTTAGCATCACAAATGTTTACACTCGTGTCAAATGGCTAGTATGACAATTCAAACAAGGCCTTGTTCCAAAAAGTTGAGAAAAAATAATAATAACCTAGGAAGTGGTCAAGTACATAGGAGAAAATCTTTATAAATCTACTTTACTTTAACTTTTGTTGCTATGGAATAGTCTGCATAAATCTTTAACTATGTAGTTTAGACTTGAGAATTTGATATGAAAATTTCTTGATACAACTATCATGTTTGAGAATTGGTATTTGATTAAAGATTTCAAGCTTTCATTATGAGTAAGTTATTGTCCATTTTGATGATTAGTTTTGAAGTTGAGGGAGGAAATTTTATTTCAAATTGCCATCTTGATTTAATTTGCTTGAGGACAAGCAAATGCTCAAGTGTGGGAGGATTTGATAAGTGCATATTTGACTATATTTTATCCCTTATTCTTACTATGTTCTATCATTAAAATTGAGTTTAATTTATTTGTTAAGTGGTTTATTAGAGTCTTTTGAGGGAATTAGTTGATTTGGAGGCCATGGATCAATTCATTTAGAAATTGCAAAGCTAATGAGCGAATTCAAAAAATTTTGGGTAAGAACTCAAAATCACAGAAGGGAACATGCCCAGAAACATGAGCATGCATCAAGACGTGTTGAACAATCCTGCCCGTGTACCTAGGTTTGTTGTAGCCCATATTGAAGAACTGATTTTCATTTGAAGATAGACGCCAACACTCCTTAGAACATAGGCGTGTGCCAGGGCGTGTCGAGAAAAAAATACACCTTTAAAATATGATTCAAAGAGAAAAGAAAGGGGAGTCGGATCTTTTCGAAGAGTTTTACTTCAAGAGAACTTTTTGAGAAGAAAAAAAAGATATCATAGCTGAAATCAAGAGGAAAGAGCAAGATTCGAATGGATTTAAAGTGGGTGATTCAAGATCAAAGAGAAGATTTTTAAGAACTTATCTATGAATTGTTTAGTTTTTCATTCCCTTCTTTCATGTTTATTGTTCTTTAAATTTACCATGAACTAAACTCTATTTATCTAGATGGATGAACCCTAGTTTTGATTGTATGGATTGAATGATTATGTTTTCAATCAAATCATCCTTGGATTGAGTTATATTTATTATTTGTATTGATAAAATCTGATTGACAATTATTAGCTTATTGATTTGATATTTGATTTCTTATTAAGGAGTAGAGATACCCTTGATTTGATTGATCACTCATGAATATTAGGGATTACTTGGAACACTGGAGATAGGTTTACAAAATCCTTTGGCTTTTAATTCCTTGATCTTAATGCTTTGCCTAAGCCATTGAATAAGAAGAGATTCTATTTAATTTGCTTAGGGAATAGGGAATTAATTCACTTGAGAAAGGTTTAATTCCACTTTTAGGATTACCAACTTGATTCATTGTTTGATTTGATTGATTCGTAATTCATGAAATGCATGAGGAGCTAGGGGGAATTTCTATCTAGATAATCTACTCATTGATTCTTTTCCATTGATTTTGTTTATTTATTGCATTTAGTTAATATAGTTTAATTTTCAATTTAGTTTAATTTTGGTTTTCCTTGAAATTTGATTTACTAGACAATAGTTAACGTTTGAGCTAATACTTATATAGTTTCCCTGTGGGATCGACCTCTTTTGTGCTATACAACCTAAACAATATGTACACTTACCTATAACTAGGGTACAATAGACTTAAAGTTTATTTAACTTGGTGGAAGTGCAAAAGCCAACATCATTTAAACTTAATGAGCCAAAGGGAGATTATTTTTGGAAAAGATCCAACCAAATAGTAATCCTCTTATTTTTTTTTTCCTTTCATTTGAAAAGATGGAAACTAGTCCTAGTTGTGAGACCTTGTCTAAATGTCTCTCTCTCACTTGAAGAAATTACCTTAAGGAAAGGCAAGCGATTTTTAAAGAGGTCATGGAATGAGTTTCAGTGCTCATTATTGGAATAGCTATCATTCGAAAAATTGATTTTTGATTTTGAGAAGGATTCGTTAGTCACCATCCTAATTTATTTGAAATGGAAAAATTAATGAAAACCCAATTTGTGACTCCAATTCATTAATTTTTCAATTAATTTACCTAATGATAAAAGTCACTAGTCTTCAAACCAAGATTTTGGTTGGAGGAGAGCCTCAGCCTATGGCGAGTTGGCTTGACAAATTCTGAAAAGATTTTGGTAGGAGAAAAGTCTTAGCCTATGGCAAGTCAGCTTAACAAATTCTAAAAAGATTTCAGTATAAGGATAGCCTCAGCTTGTGGTGAGTTAGCTCGACAGATTCAAAGAAGATTTTGGTTAGAGGAGAGCCTCAACCTATGGCAAGTCAGTTTAAGAGATTCTGATAAGAATTTGGTTATACCGAGGGCTTCTAAATGTGAGGGGTTAGGCCTTTTGGAAGGCTTAAAGAAACTTTGTTGGGATTAAAGGGACTCTGGAAGTCACACTTTGTCAATTAGATCTGGAAGGGCATCATTTAGCTTTAAAAAGGCACTGGTTAGCTTTATGAGGTGTTGGTTAGCTTTAAAGAAGTACTGGTCAGCTTTGGAGAGGCTCTTAGCCTGGTTTATGCATGGCTATGGATAGTTGCATATACATGTATGTTTGTGCATAGATCATGCATGTTCATATATGCATATTTATATATATATGTTTCAAGACTTATGGACCCTTTGTTTAATTTTTTATGCTATAGATGATTTGTGATGATACTTGTAATGGATGATTGCATGGATGCAAAAGGGTGGATTCACACATCTGCTTTGTGAATGTAATTTTTTTTTGTGACTTTTGTGCCTATAAAACCTATATTTTTGACCTTGATTTTCTGTTTGATAGTTGGATATCTATTTTTTTAGTCCGTTAGTTAGGACAATGCTAGAGTGGCAGGATTGGTATTATAGATGGAGTAAAGTCACTCTATGGTTGGAGCTATGCTATCGGAAACATTGATGAGTTTCAATTGCTTTGTTTGAGGTTTAGAAAGATGGACTATCTCCCCAGTTATTCTCCAAGTGAGAAAATTTTGTCTGTTCTTACCCTTTTTATTAGAGGTGCTTTGTGGGTGTCTGGTTTTTGGGTTTTGGGTTATTTTGCAAATGTGGTTGCTAGATCATTTTCAAGCGGTGGTCTATGATTTAGACAGAATGGTTGTCGAAATTTGCCCAGGAGGACATATTTTGGCACTGCTAATGGCAATGAATCAGATCTTTCATGATTAGGGAGCCATGGCTATTGAGTAGTTTGCTTATTGGGTTTGGCTTGAATGACCTTTTGGAATGGGATAAGGGTTTTGAGGCAGATGGGGCAGACTCAAGATGGTCCCCCAGTCATTCTTTTCTTAGAGTCTGTGCAGGTCATAGTTCCCATTACTAGAGCTACCAAGGGTGGCTAGCTGAGGAGTTATCATGCTATTTGTTTTAGAATTTCACTTGAGACCATAAAGAGGTATGATAGGTGGTTGATGAAGGTGGTTTGGCCAGTTGAGAGAGAGTAACAACTGCCCTACTAAAGGTAATAGATGGTGACATAGTTAAAGAGAGAGGCTGCAAAAGGAGCCATCAATAGAAAGAGGACTACAACACAGATAGACGGGGTGACTCAATCTTTGAAGGAAACTCAGGGATCTACTAGAGGTACGACACCATAAACTGCAGTAGTGAATCAAATTGTAGTAGCGATGATAAAGGAGACTGTGACTCTGATGAGGAGATAAGATGACACTACATTAGAGGTTCAAAGAAGGACCACCGCAATTAAGGTAGAGAGGAGGACTATATTTTCTATAGTATAGAGGAGAATTTAAGTTATCGCAGCAGGGAGCAGTTTCTAAGTTACTGCAATGTAAAGGAGAATTTCTAAGAGCAGTTTTAGGACTGCTGCTACTCAGGAGAGGGTTTTTAATATGGAAGCAATTCTAGTTTTGCTAGTACCTCTACCACTACAGCAGAGGGAGCTACAGAGATCTGGAGGAGGGGTGTACCCATTTGAGGAGATTGTGGCAGACTCTAATTCTAATAAGGGCACGAGAGATGTGCACCTTAGGAGGTAGAGGAGGACTAACTAGACCGTGACTTCATACATGACCCTTTTGCTTTTTGTGTTCAGGATACTTATTGGCCGATAAGATTACATGATATAGGATAAGCTATAGATGACATTGAAAAGGCTATCCTTTTATCATGATGGTGGGTTGCATTTTGTAAAATTTAATCACCATTAAATAAGACATCTTTTATTTTTGCTCAAATTTTTACCTAAGTCACCCTTTTGGGTTTTCAACTTAGCAAGCTCTTTCTTCTTCTTCTTCTTCTTCTTTTATTTTATTTTATTATTTTTTTGTTAAAGCAAAAGAAATTTAGTGAATTTTGTATTAAGCACAGAGGAATTGAGAATGTGATGCAATCAAAATATTATGTATTATGATTTAGATCGTAACCTAAGTCGGGCTGCCTACATATCCCTTACATCTTCTCTCTTTTTGTTAGTTATTTTCTTTGAGGCAGAATCAAGTCCATATAGTTCTAATTGCATATGTATGAAAATAGAAATGAAATACAGATGTCATCTTCAGATGAAATATCGCTTCAGTAGATTCAAGTTGCAAGGATGGGAAAATTCATTTTTGTCCACATCCATGAGGATGGCGAGTTTGTCAAATAAGATCTTCTTAACCACGTATTGTCCGAGCCAATTTGGTTTAATCTTTCTCTTTGATCATGACTAGGAGATTAGATTTCTCCCAAAACTAGATTTTCTTCTTATGAATTCTTGTCTCTCACCTTTTAGTTTAGTGCCCAGCAAGTCTCTATTGATAACCCTGAATTTTATACAAAGCATCAATTTTCTTTCATCAAAGACATTCAGCTAGTCATTATACTCTTCAATCTATTCTACCATTATTCTTCACGACTTTTCCTTGATACGCTTATTATGTGTATAGGCTGGGATCTCATGAACTACAATACTTAATCATCCCTATCATGGCCTTGTTTCATGCAGAACAGCTCATGAGCTTTTTCCACTAGTGCCATGCATATACAATATACAAGTTTTTTGATTTTTTTTTCCTCTATGCCATAATTAATTGATCCTTTTGCCTTTTCATTTTTAATTTTTTAATTTTTAATTTTTTTTTGTTTTTTGTTTTTTGTTTTTTTGGTTTTTTTAGATGTCCTATTTAAAGATGAACCAGAAGAATTAAAGTAAAATAGAAAGTTCAAAAAAATTTTATTACTAACAAAAATCCTATCATCATCGATTACATTAAAGGATAAGCTAGAAAGGCGAAATACAAACTCAGGAGGATAAGACTCAATGGACTCAAACTCAAAGACAGATTTAACAGAAATAGACTCAAAAGACTTAAAATTAGACTCAGACTCAGGTGATGTAGATACGAACTCAAACACAAACTTAGAAGACTCGAGCATAGTAGGCTCGCATTCTTCTCAAAGTGCCAATTATTGTGTGAAGCTTAAGATGGTCTAGTGTGCTCAATGGTTCAAAAGAGGATTGGTGGTGGTGCTAGACTTTGGGTTTAAGAGCAATGATGTCTCCTCTATCAATGAGGTCTTGAATTTTGTACTTCAAAGCCTTACATTCATTAGTTTTATGCCCTAGCCCTTGATGATAGTCGTAGATCTCATTAGCATTATATCATTTGGGCAAGAGGTTTAGAAGAGGTTGTGGTTCTAACAGCTTAACCAAATTAGCCTCTACGACTTTATTGTAAACGACACTGAGGGGCCTGACAAGCTCGAAAAAAGTCTTTCTTACTTCTAACCTCATAGACTAAGGATAAGAGACAACATTTACCTTGCTTTCCCCTTGGGCAGTGGAGTTGGTAGTATTGCTGAGGCAATTGTTGTTCTTATGATACCCAGAGGATTCATCCCGATTGAATCAAATCCTTAATCTTGGAGGTGATGGCAATGAGAGCTTTAAAGCTAGGGAGGTACCATTTTTACAGATGTGTTTAGTACTGGGGGAAGCAGTTCTTAACGATGATGTCAATTTGCTCTACTTTGGATGAACAATTCACCATTTGTATTATTTTCAACCTCCACCTCATAAAGAATGCGATGAAGGATTCTCTTTGCCTTTGTTTGGTGGTTTTTAGATTTCAATGGGTGATATCCACCTTGATGTTATATTGGTATTACTTGACAAATGCATTGCATATCTCATCCTAAGTCTTCTTATGATTCTGGTCTAGATCTAATAACCACTTGACAACAGCTTTGGTTTAGGGTTATTGGAATAACTTAGCAAGGAGCTCGTCATCCACACCAAAGGGTCTCATGGTATCTATATACATCTTGAGGTGAGTTTTGGGGCATATGGTGCCATTAAACTTATCCATGACTAGCATCTTAAATTTTGGTGGAAACCTTGCATTAGAGAAAAGAGTTAGAGATTCGACATCTATCATGTTTTCATGCTTCCTTATGTTCTTGATAGTCCTCTCTATTGCCTCAAATTTCTTCATTAGTTTCTTGGCTTCTGGGAAGAGAGAGAAATATCCATTTTAAAAAGGATTCATAGTGGGAGTGGGGGTCATGGTGTTCAGATCCAAAGTAGGAGAGGTAAGGGCCTCAAATGCCTTCCCTTTATTAGTGAGATCGATAATGGGAGGAGTAAAAATGAAAGTATAGCTAATTCCAGCATGAGTTAAAGCAAGCTGAGCAAGAGGAGGAGCAATGGTGGCATTAGTTATTTCTTTGACCTCATTAATGATGGATTGGCACTGGGAGTTAAGAGCACTAGTGAAGATGGTGAACAGGGTGTTAAGAGCAGTAGTGAAAGTGTCAGCTTAGGTCTTAAGGGTAGTAGTGAGTGCAGCTTAGAAAGTCTCCTCTTGTTTCTTGAAGGGGTTGGTAAAAAAGGTGCTCATCATATCTTGGTCAAAAGAGCTAGAGGTGTTGGTCATCGGTACCTTTAAAATAGAAACAGACAGAAAAATAGGTAAGAGTACATAATTATGAAGAAAAAAGGGTATGACTATAATGGTGTTCTGAGAAAAGTATTCCCTTTATATAGCTAGTCACCAAGTTTAAAGGTTGATAGGGTGAGTGTGTGAAGTTACTATGTTTTGGGTGATAGACCACTAGTTTGGGTCCTTGAGGTGTTTGAGGGTTCACCTTATCGAGCTTCACATGTTATGTATGCATGGCTATGTCATTATGCATGCTAAAAAAGGTTTAATTAGGTATACACACGAATTTCTCTACTATTATGATACATGGAACCTAGAGTCAAAGCTAGGTCGACTATATGCATAAGGGTGAAGGGTGGCATGGTTTAGGTTCCCCATCACACCAGGGCATCAATATACCTAATCATATTTGAGGCAAAGAGCCTTGCGTGAATCCAACGGTACTGATTGTTTGTTACACCATCAGAATGATGAGGGATTCAACACTAGGTAAAATGCTTTTGCTATCTCCCAACATACTCAAAAAGAGTTGTCAAGCTAATGCTACTCACTATCAAAAAGTTTTCCTAAAGCTAAGGTTAAGCAAGGAGCCTTTATTATATAAAATGATGCATAATAGTCAAATTATACTTAATGAGCCGACAGGAGATTATTTTGGAAAATTATTCCTTAACCAAATAGTAATCATCTTATTTTCTTTCCTTTTTATTTAAAAAAAAGTAGCAACTAGTCTCCAGTGGAGTCGCTAACTGTGAGTTTTTGCCCGAACACCCCTCCCTCGGTCGGGGAAATTGCCTTAAGGAAAAGTGAGCGATTTTTAAAGAGATCATGGAATGACTTTCAATGCTTGTGATTGGAATGGCTAGCATTTGAAAAATTGATTTTTGATTTTGAAAAGGATTTAAGAGTCACCACCCTAATTTATTTTAAATGGAAAATTTAAGGAAAAACCTAATTTATGACCTCAATTCATTAATTTTGCAATTAATTTACCCAAAGATATAAATTACTAGTCTTCAAATCAAGTTGAGCTCGGGGACTAAGTTTTTGATTAAATAATCTAAATTTTCCTCTTAAGTTTTAATTTGACTTTGAAAATTAATTTCATGAATGATAAGTATTGAATGACAATCATAAATGTAATATGCACGCAATGGGAAAATTAAAGAGCAACTAAGTAAAACATCCACAAAATTAAAAAGAGCGTTCCCTCTAGTCCTTATAGATTCTATGGGAATCACATAATCGCTTCTTAATTTCAAAATAATTAAATCAACTGAATACACTAATTACATTGGAAAATAAAAGGAGAAAGGAGATTGATTGGGATTTTTTTGATTTGAGATTTGGATTTAGATTCCAAAAGTGCCTATATACCTCACTGAATGGGGATTAAAATTCACAATAGTTCATTCCATGATTAAGTGGAGAGGTTTAGTGGTTGATTGGATTGATTAACTTGAATTGGGTTTGTGGGTGAGAGGAAAAGGCTGATACCTTTGCTTTTAGAGGGCATAGGGTTTTACTAGGCCGAAATTTCCTTTAATCAAGACTAGATAATTGGATTGGTCGGGGGATTAATTAAGGAGTATTTTAATTAATTAATTAATGTAATAAAATGGATGGATGGATTAATTAATTAAAATAATTAATTAATTAATTTGGATGAAGGGTAGATTTAAAAAAAAGGATTAATTTGATTTTGAAAAAAAAAGTGATTAATTAATTAATTAAAAAGATTAATTAATTAATTAATTGAGTGATTAATTTTAATTTCAAAAAAAAAAGAGTTTCAGTTAATTAAAAAGATTAATTAACTTGGTTAGAGTGATGAAATTAATTAATTAAAAGGAGTAATTAATTAATTAGAGAGTGGATAGAAGGAAAAGAAGAAAAATTAATAGATAGCAATCAATATCAATTTTTGGGGTGTGGAAAAATGGTGGAAATGAGGGGATATTTATAATTGAAGAGTGTGCGGTGAAAAGACCGAAAAGGGCTAAAAAGTGAGTCGAAAGAAAAGGTATTTTGGGAAATATAGGCTAAAAAGGGGACCACTACTTGGATCCGTGCGCCAATAGTCTAAGGAGAAGTCTAGTCATTTTTGAGACTTTCATGTCAGTTTTCAGGAGCTTTGGAGTTCAAAAAAAATTATCGGTAAGTATCGACAGGCTCAAATTAATTTTAGTACACAAGGACAATCAGTCTGAGGAGAAGTATGGTCATTTTCAGAAAGATACTGATGTACTGGCTCTGTGTAGCACATTAAACTTAGCACGTGTCAAGCTGCGATGCATCATAAAGGTGTAAAATTGAGGATTCACAAAGGGTACCTATTAGAGCACCTATAATTAAAACTATGCCACTGCCCTTGTAAGCCTTTAAATGAAGAGCTATGCTTCATCAGTAATTTCCTAAGAAATTGAGTTCTTCATCAAGTAGTTCTTATGTTTAATTTGCTTTAATATGCGAATGAGTGTAAAAGTTGAGTAAGCTCCTTTACTATCAAGCATTAAAACTGTCATTATGGCCATGGAGGAGGAAGCATCTATTTCCTCAACCATCTTGTTTCATCACGTTGTCTCTTTAACTAGTAGATTTTCTCATTTCTTGATTTCCACATCTAACAGCAGATCCTATTTACTTTCCATCATGAGGCATTTTCCTAATCAAGTAGATACCATTGATTCATCATATTAGAGTTTAAAATTTGAACTAACATTTCAAGTCATGCTCTCACTATAGTAAGATGTTTCTGCTTCATAGTGTTCCCCACTAGTGTGATAATTATAGCTTTAAGCACTACATTCGTATTTCTATAAGACAAATTCTTCTCAAGAATTACACATGTCATATTACATAACTCTTTACGTACTTCACATCGATTCATTCATTCCTTATGTTACATTCTCTTTAACTCTTCTAATCTCCTTTTCCCTATGATTTCTTATGCTTTCCACTTTAAACTTAATCCATTTCACACTTTCTTCATTTAGTTACTTTCAAGGTTTACCATTTCTTATGAGATTTGTTTTAACTTATTCAATTCTATCTCATCATGAATTCAATTTCTTCATAAAATACTTCCCTTGAATAAGGTTTGTCTAATTAATTAGTTCATAAACTCTTTTATGTCATAAATTCCATACTTCATTATTTCTCCTATTTCCTCATACATTATTTGTCTTAACATTCACTATTTCACCTTTCCACATAACACTTACTTTACTTGACATTCAATTTTTTCTAACTAATATATAATTCTCCAATTTCAAATCCATCTTATTTTAGGTATTTATCCCATTGTCAACTCATTCTCAATATGAGGTATTTTGTCCATAATCAATCTATTTATTTACACTAATTTGTTCTTAGCTTAAACTAGTCCTTTTTAAGTCAAGCCTTCCTTCTGTCCTTACTTTCTTTTTAAAAATTCTTCCTTAATCATATACATCTTTGTGTAATTGATAATTCCATGCACCTATCTATTAGAATGTTTCAAAACTAAATTACCTTAGATATTGTCCACTTTGGTCCTTCACTAACCTCATGATTTTGTTCCCTTAATGGGTTTGACAACTTCCCAGGAGGTCACCCATTCTTAAATTTTTTCCTAAGTCCAGCATGTTTAACTTTGGGATTTCACAAACTTCCTAGTTAATCATACATAAACACCTTCCTAATAGATCACATTCACACATACGTGATATCGCTTCCTTCTTTAGATACAAAGTGATCCTCTTTTAGATCACATATAGATCAATATTCTTTATTTGGCTATACTTGATATTTACATAAGTGACAAAGAAATTCTTGCCTTTCTTATTGTTCTAGTCTACAAGATAGCATCTAAGTTGCAAATTTAATAATATCATTCATTTAGTTCATATTGTATACTTCTTGATATATAAAAATATATTCAATTCATTTCATAGTCATACTAATTATTAGTAAGCATCATTTTGCATTTTATGACATTAACCATACATATCATTTAACAAGTTCGTACAAGTTATAGATAAACTATTGTCACATGTAAACATTTCATATCACATAATATTATGTACATCAGTTGTTGACCTAAGTTATGTCAAAACTTAGTCAAACTCTATTTTTGATCTTGACAAATAACATGTTTATTAAGTGTTTGTTTTGCAAATAAAATTCAGTAGAAAAGTTTTAACTTCAAAAGATTCAAAAGTCCCATAAGTCATGAAACAGACCTCTAATTTGCGGGAGCTTCATAAAACTCATGACTGTGACATATGATCACAACTACGACCCAAATGGTCATGACAGAGACTAGTTTTAAGGGAAAGCATCAATTTTGGACCTCAAGACACAATTTATTTTGCTACCTCAATCGCAACCGCGACTTAGGGGGTGATAAGGAAATCGCGACCACAGCAATCATAAGATAAATTCTAACTCCAATGAATAGTAAACATCTCCTTCTTAAAGCACAAGAGCAAACATTACTCACATCAAATTTTCATTCATTAGTCAAATATTGTATAGATACAAAAGAACTATAGCATATTATCGATTATTTCCTAGTTTAGACTGTTTATAACATTTACATATGTAACCTTTACTGCACCTAAAAACTGATTAAATTTTATCTATTCATAGCCTAGTCTCACTAATTCCCAGAGCCGTGATTATACAACTTGCCTTAGGATATCTCATATCCTAAACATCACACATACTCTAGCATACACAAGCGTAGGCATATTCGTGTCACTATTCACATCACATGAACTTTTCATGAAATCACATTTGAATTTTCTCTTAATAGCAATAATAGTTGTTACACAAATAGGGCAAAGAATTTAGCATACCTTTATCATTATTTGCATTATGTAATTTTTTTTATGAAACATCAATTGCACTAAATCATATCAATAATTAGCAGTTAATTATGATAGGAGATTTATTCCTAATAAAACACATATACATATTCATTTATACGCTTCTACACATATACAGTTATTTTCTCTTATGCATATTCTATTCTTATCATCCTATTTCTATATTATATAGCTCGATCACATGTATCATTCAGATCACATCATTATTTAGTTTTTTTTTCCATAGTCATTATACACATATCAAACCTCAAACTAAAGAGTTAAACTTTTATAGGTAATGTGGATCTAGACTTAACGATAGACTTCAAATGATAAGAAGGAATTCACCTATAACCCGTAATATTTATAAAGTCTAGATTTGACTTAAACTTAACTTTGATACCAACTTTATCACGATCCACTTTTTAAGCCATGATGGTCCTAGGGCATAAGGAGATATAAAGTCACCTAAACCTATAGAATCCTGTTTAACTTATTATTCTTTATCATTTATCGTGTTTAACCTTATCCCAAGATCGGAACCCAATTGCCTTTTCCTATTGCCAATTATTATTTTGTCATTTTACATATTACCAAATATTCATTAATAATATTTTCATATTCATCATGTTTAATCTCCCAATTTATATTCATGTTATCATCCATATGTTCATTACTTAATGCACTAACATAATAATAATTACAGTACTTTTAAATCCTCTAACATATTAGTACTAAACTTTTGTAACCATAGAGCTCTAGATTAATGGTCTTCAAAGTCACATAACTGTAGTTCATAACACTTAAAATTAGCAGAATAATTTTTAAACAGAAGAATAGGGCTTGGAATTTACCTTGCTAACTCATCAACCTGACTTGAAAATTTTAAGCAACTAAGGAATGAGACAAAACTCAATAAGTATATAATAATACAATATAAAGTGAGTATATTAGTCATTATTAAGATAGGCTTATTGTAACAATGGAGCGATATTAATCAAAATTGTCTTTGTGAATCAATTTCTCATTTAAGACAAAAATAATATCCTTAGTAGAAATAATAAATTCTTAGAAGCGGTGTGCTTCCCATTTATAAATAAAAGAGTAGCGGCCTAAACTTTGCTCACTCACACATATCATATTACATAAGACTAATCAAGTTTTATGGTTAGGCATTAATAGGGATTGGGTACTCTCACCATACCCATAGGCTTATGCCAAGTCCATAAGATATGATGTATTACCCCACATTATAAGGATATTTTTGCTTAACAATAGATATCAATAATAAAGTTCATATGACATTCACAATAAGGGTTCAATAGGAAATATGCCAATATAAGAATAGTTCTCATCAGTGGTCATATTATGAAATCAATGTAAAAGGGCCTGTAATGGCCAAATGCCATAAAGAAATATCATATCCAATGGCTTAATATTCAATAGGTAATTCATGCTCAACATAGAATTGGAGTGTTGAAATGAAAATGGTTTGAACAATAATGATTCATAGATTATGGGACATGTCATATTATATTTGTCACACCCCATGGTAACCATAAAGGCACTGATAACCCATAGAACCCATACATATAACAAAACTCAATATGATATCAGTAAAAAATATATTGCTCAAGATCACAACCTGCATAATAAATACACTTTCAAATACTATTCTCATTGTTCATTCTCATACTCATAGGTAGTCTCAATTCTCCATTCAATTTACACATCAACATATTACTTATCAAATACTTTTGAGCACATCGAATACAATATTGCTATCTTACACACATGGAGCATCTAAAGACATTTAAATCTATTTACAAATACAAATAATTATGAAAAGTCAAATTATTACTTTGACTTAAAAATCCTCAAGGAAGAAATGATTGCTTGAGGAATCAACTTGCCACTATCCACTGGACTCTTGATAACACTTAATCTTCACCTATAAGAACTGGTGAGTGGAATGGGTGAGCTTCAAGGAAAGCTTAGTGAGCAAAGAATATAATCAATCTTTAAAAATTTTAAAATATAATTCACTGATCATTTATTTATAATTCATGAAATTTAAATCTAGATATTAATTTATTTACTTTATGCTATTCCCAAAATTTAAGGAATTTATACTAATAAATCTCCATTTTCAACTAACTGAACATATTTGAAATCTTTTAAATTATAGCACTTTGGTTATTTCAATAGATCATATGAGATGTATTTTGGAATATTCAAGCATATTTTACTTTATTAACTCTAGAGGATTTTGAGACAATTCAAATTTTGGGTTCAACCATAATATGATACATTTTAGAACTAATAACATATGGTAACAAAAAATATTTATCTCTTTGATAACATGTGCATCATGGGTCTTCACTATTTAATTTCAATTAGACTGACGCTTATGACATATGGTTCTTGTCTTCAGTAAATTATCTCAAGCTTTGATAGGATAAGAATGGTAATACAATTCTCCACAAATATGGTATACAAATAAATATTTTGAACTATAAGGTTTTAGAAACCTTAATTTATCATTTTATATAAATATATTTTAGAACTTTGTATTTCTTAGAAATTAGATAATTTTATATAATGTATGTTTAGTTTAAACATATGAATATAAACATTGGAGTTTATTTATTATATACACATAATACTGTAAAACAAATTTCATAATTCATTATACAAAGTTTAAAATAACAATTCATTATATAAAACTTTAGAATTCAAAATTTCATATATAATGTGAGTATTAAATTTTTGGACAAATACATATACAAATAATTATCTCATCGTATCAATACACATATATCTTGAAAATATTTTATATTTAATAAGTTATAAAATCAATAATATAACATTTTTAATATATTTAATATCCCAAGGAAAATATATATAATTATATTTAAATCTTGTAATTTTTGTAATATTCAAAATACAACTTCATAAAAACTATATAACTATATGATTTTCAAATATTCAAATAATATTCATATACATACATGTAAAAGAAAATTTCTGGAATTTAAGAAATCCGTAAATAATTAGCTTTAATATCCATGACTTACTTATTAAATGATAAATTGTAACTAAATAATTTATATTATATAATGCCACATATTATTTAGATATTTAAAATAAAATTACATAAAATAAACTATTGATATTTGTATAAGATACATATATTAATAGTATGGAAGTCTACATATTTATAATTTAAACATTTTCATCAAATAAACATGTCATTAAATAAATTATACATTATTGGTGCTTTGTATATATTTAAAAGCATTATATATATATATATATATATATATATATATATATATATATATATATATATATATATATATATATATATATATATATATATATATATATATATATATATATAATGTATGGAAATCCTTGCATATATTATTGGAAATCTTTGTATACATTATTGGAAATCTTTGTATATTTAAAGACATTAAGAACATAAAATAAAAATTAACAAGGAAACATATATCTATATATATATGTATATACTTTTTATTTCAAGGGAGCCAATATTCAAACTCATAATCACTTCCTTTAGAATGGATCTTCTATTGCTATAGTATCAATTGGTCATTTCACTTTTAGATTACATTTGGCAAATAGGGTGACAATATTCTTGAATCTTATAATCAACTTGGTTGGGTATCAATGAACAATAATTTTAATATGTTTAGGTTATTGCCACACTTCATTCTTGAAGATGTGACAGTTCTAGGGCATGGGTAACCATAAAGGCACCGACAACCTGTAGAACCCATACATATAATGAAACTCAATATGATATCAGTAACAATTACATTGTCCAAGATCACAACCTGCATACCAGTCACACTTTCCACACTAGATTCATCATTGATTCTCATACTCATAGTCAATCTCAGTTTACCATTCAATTTACACATTAATATAACACTTGTCAAATACTTTTGATCACATTAAATTCAATTGGACTATCTTACACACATGGAGCATTTAAAGAGTTTCAAACATAGTTACAAATACAAATAATTATGTAAAGCCAAATTATTACTTTTGACTTGGAAATCCTCAAGGAAGAAATAATTGCTTTAGGAATCGACTTGCCAATATCCACTAGACTCTTGAGAATACTCAATCTTCACCTCCAAGAACTGGCGAGTGGAGGGGGGTGAGCTTCTTGAAAGCTCATTGAGCAAAGAACACAATCAATCTTTGGAAAATTTAAAATATAATTCACTAATCATTTATTTATAATTCATAAAATCTAAATCTTTGCATTAATTTATTTACTTTGTGCTATTCCCATTATTTAAGGAAATTATATAAGTAAATCTTCATTTTCAACTAATTGTACACCTTCGAAATCCTTTGAATCATAGTACTTTGGTTATTTTTATAGATCATATGAGATGTATTTTGGGAATATTTAGAGGTACTTTACTTTTGGCAGTAAATAGATTATAGTATATAAACTTCACATTTGAATTCGAACAGTAATCTATAATTCTTATTTTCATTAAAATGTAATAATCTTAGGTAATGGTAGAACATGTTTAAGCAATTTTCAATACTAGTAGTGTATAAATAAGTGTTTAAATTTGTAAGATTCTAGAGATTTCGAACTTTACTATATATGTTCACATTTTGAAATTTCATACTCTTTAAAAGTTAGACAAATTCACACAGTATAAATTTAATATCTTTCAAAACACATACATCTTGGAGTCTTCACTATTTAATTTCAATTTGCATAACACTTGAGGCATATGACTTCTTCCTTCATTAAATTATCTCATACTTTAGTAAGATTTGAATGGTATAATCATTCTCCATACATAGAGTATACAAATGAATATTTAGAACCTTAAGGTTTTAAGAACCTTAATTTATCATTTTATATAATTGTATTTTGGAACCTCATATTCTTAGAAATTAAGCAATTTTATACAACATACGTTTAGTTTAAACATATAAATACAGACATTGAAATCTATTTATTACATACATATAATTCTTTAAAAATTTCGTAATTCATTATAAGAAATTTAAAATAGTAATTCAGTACACAAATCTTCAAAATTCAAATTTGATAAGAGTATTAAAAAACTTTTAATTTTAGACAAATACTCATATAAATAATTGTGTCATCATATCAATACACGTATTTCTTGAAAACATTTTACATTTAATAGGTTATAAAATCAATAATATAACATTTCTAATATATTTAATATCCTAATAGGAGTATATAAATGTATTTAAATCTTGTAATTCTTATAATATTCAAAATATAATTTTATAAAACTATAAAACTATATAATTTTCAAATATTCAAGTAAAATTCATATACATACATGTAAAAAGGAAATTTCTAGAATTCAAGAAATCTAAAAATAATTAACTTTAATATCAATGGCTTATATATTAAACGATAAACTATAATCAAATAATTCTTATTATATAATGACACATATCATTTAGATACTTAAAATAAAATTACATAAAATCAACTATTGATACTTATATAAGAAACTTACATTAATTTTGTGGAAATCATACATATTTATAATTTAAAATATTTTCATCAAATAAACATGTCACTTAAATGAATTATATATTATTGTTGCTTTGTATATATTTAGAGACATTAAATATATACAATGTAAGGAAATCTTTATATATATATATATATATATATATATATATATATATATATATGTATGTATGTATGTATATTGGAGATCTTTGTATATTTAATGAGATTAAAACAAAAAATATAAATAACAAGGAAACATTTATAGACATATATCTATATATATATATATATATATATATATATATATATATATATATATATATATATATATATATATATATATATATATATATATATATATATATATGTATATACTTTTTATTTCAAGGGAGTCAATATTCAAACTTATAATCAGTTTCATTAGAACAGATTTTTTACTGTTGTAGTGTCAATTTATCATTTCACTTTTAGAAGCAAATAGAGTGACAATATTCTTGGATTTTATAATCAGCTTGGTTGAGTATCAATGAACAAGAAATTCTATATGTTTTGATTACAATACAATTGAGGTCAATAGAGATCATTCGTTAAATTGGAATAGGGGCTCTTTTGAGCATACCTGAAGTAGAGACTCTTGGTGTGAGTATGCTCCCATATAGTTAGGGTAGAGACTATTTATAACATACCCAAAGCATAAAGCTCCCTTAAATTTAGGGTAGAGGCACTTTAGCATATCCGACGCAGAGGTTCTTTATAGAACATACCCCTATATCACTGTATATAATTTGATTCATGTGTGCACACAGTATGATGTCTTACCCACATTAGACGGGGATCTCTATGTTAAGGTTAATCCTTAATAAAGAGGGAAATTTGGAATTTCATAAATTTCCAAGGTCAAATAGCTCAATTGAGTTCAAGGTTCACATATACTTTTTGAAAGATTTAACAAATGCTGGTGGAAAGAGTTACTCTAAGTAACACTTAAAACATACATAAGGTCCTTTCGGTATTTAAGGCTCAACAGTTTAACAGTAATGATATTACTAATAATTATGCAAGTAATTCCTCTTTGGGAAGGATATTAACTATTAATTTAATTTTACACACGACTTCCCATATTTTTAACTGGCTCCTTTAACCATAAGAATTTTTATATAGTTACAATTTAGATATAAATACATATACATAAGCAGGATGCTTATATATAACATTAATCATTTTTGGTAGCTTTTCCAATTATTCCCATGAAGCATTAGGAATTTTCCTTAATTAATACTTTCGGAATATATATACATTTTCTTAATATTTTATGACAGTACCTTGGGTATCATATTTATTAGAATGTCAATTAAATTTATAATTTTTTGGAAATCATTAAAAATCAATTATGATATATATTAACATTTAACAATTATTACTTGTCAATAAACAATGGAATTTGATATTATCATAAAAATGCCTCTTAATTCCACAATAACAATATTTTGTTAACTTTGAATATTTTGAACTTTAACATAACATTACATACTCTTCACTCACATGGACTGTTGATTGCAATCTAACTGGATATACACTTCTGCCAATTATCCTCCAAATTCTCCTTTGAAATACTTCTAGAAACATAGTATCATTTATTAGATACTATTATACTGTTTTTTCTTATTTATCGTTAAATTATCTACCAAAAATTCGGCAGCATCTCCTTTAAACTAAGATTAACTCCCAATTACAATAAATCCAATTTATCTATAATAACTATAATATTACAATCAAATGGTCCAATCCAAACCTTCAATGTACTAATCCCATCTGCGAATTTCATTCTTCATTATCAAGCTAATATCCAATCAATTCAATTAAATCAATTCCAATCTCAACATCTCACTTTTATATTTCAATTAATAACCAATAATACTCTATAATCATACGAATAACAATTATCTCAAATTAATTATCCAATTTAACTAATTAATTGTAATAAACTATTTACCTAAATTCTCACAAATAAATTCATAATTCAATATCTATACATAATTAGGAGTCAAGATTTATACATATGTCTTGGTTTAATGAGTCGGAGCTACTATATGAAATTATCAATTTCAGAGGTCACTGAAATCCGGTCACGAAAAATTCCAATGATGACCAAATCACGATCCGATGGTACCAACAGTTAGCGTATGATGTGAGGATTCTGAATATATCCTTCACTTTCTATAATTCACTGAAAAATGGTTAGAAATGGTTCGGCATCCATTAGTATCGTCATATTGTAGTCAAAATAAAAGTTATCTATAATTAACAAATGATATACTAAATTAAAGTTGGAATCACAAGGAACTCAACCATACCAATTTCATCAGAAACGGAGGTCAAAAAATGATCGAAAATTAGTCTAGAAAATTCTGCCGATGATTCTTTAGGCAGAGTGTACGTTGCCATCCTGTGGCGGTTGGTGATAGCTAGAGGGCATAAATGAACCTAAAATTATATTGATAATTGATATTAATAAACTAAAATTATATTGATAATTGATATTATATATATAATTTATTAACATTGTTATATGAGTATTTGAAATAATAGTGAATTATTTTTAATTTAATATTGATATTTAGAATAATTTATTTATTACATTTTATATTGATACTTGAAATGATATTAATTTATTATATCGTTATACCAATATTTTTAAGAGAATAATTTATTAAATGTACTATTATTTTTAAATTTATAATTTATCTAAATGAGAAATTTTAAATTAGAACAAATTAAAATTTTTTTATGTAATATAGAAATTTTTTTAATTATTATTTGAAATTACATATTATGATTTATATCATAATTATTGAAGAATATTGAGAATTATGTGAAATTAATAGATTAGTTAAAATTAATGTTTGAAAATTTTATGTAACTAATAATAATAATTATTATTATTATAGTTAGTGTGTGTGTGTGTGTATATATATATATATATTAAAAAAAAGGAAAGAAGAAATTTAAAAACTGCTGCACAGCCCATTTATGGGCAGAAGAAGAAGTAGAATAGATAGACAGAAGAACACAGACAAAGAGAGAAAGGGAGTGAGAGAGAACCAACTGAGTTCCAGTCTGCTACCCTCTAGCTATCGCTGACCACCACACGCCAGCCAAGGAGGAAGCCTGCCCTTTGAACTTTCAAACAATTTCTAATATTTAATAGAATTAATTCCACTTTCACCTTCCAATCCTATAAATGAACCTAATTCATTAAATTTGGGAAAAATTATTTCTATCAATAAAATTTGAAATTAATATCATACAAATCATGTTACACCATTCTTAAGCTTAATTGCCCCTTCAATTTCATGGATTCAAGTTCAATTCTCAACATCCCCAATTTGTTCCCCAAATCCTAGAATTTGGGGAAAATCATTAATTCCTGATCCAAATCTCAAATTGATCATAGATTCATCAAATTAATACTTAGACAATCAATTCCAATCAAACAATTGTAATTAAATCATTTTAGTTTATGAAACCCTAATTTTCCAACTTATGGCAAATTTGGGAAAAAAAAAAGCTATAATTTCTTGTCTAATTCTCAAATTGACCTTTAAATTATGAAATTATTATAATAGAAAACATATACGATCAATCACACATTAAAAATAAGCATTAGAATAGAAAGTCCTCTTTTTAGCTTAGTTTATGCCTTCAAATTTTTCAAGCCTTGAAATAAGTCTCCATGATTCAATTTAACACTTCCAAAATATTTTTCTCCACCCAAAATAACCTTAGATACCTTCAAATATAATTTTGAATACTCCTCCTATCATTTCATAAGGATGGTTGAACCTACCCTTTAGTAAGGCTTAGGTGAGTTTCATGCTTTCTTTGCTTGTTTTTACATATTAAATCTTAAATTCTCAAGCTCAAATTTCATATTTCACCAAGGAACATACAAAATTAATTTTTCTTAAATTCATCATAGGTTGCCCAAATTCCAAAAACAAAACAAAAGAAAAAAGTTTGCAACTAAAACACCAAAATCATGCTTAGAACAAAGAAAGAAAGAGATAAGCATAAAAATTCACCTTGGAAAGCCTCAATTTGAATTCCTATGGTGGTGGCCGAATTTAGGAGGAAGGGTTCTTTTAGAAATTGTGCTTTTGTGATGGTGTTATTAAAATGGTAAGAATGAACATAAAATTTGCAGTTATATATGGTAGATGAACGGTAGTGATTTAATCACACCCATTTCAATGGCTCGAATTTTATCAAGATGGATAGCTATGATTAAATTGAATTGGATTGCTAGTATCTCCTCTAAATGAATGGTGATTATCATGATGGTGTGGAAGGAGCAAAAATGAATGTACACTTTGGTATAGAAAAAAAGGATAGTTCAAGTTGTTTAGGAATTTGACTTAGTCAATTTTGGTGGCTACTAAGTCAATTTTGGTGACTAGCTTTTCGTACATCAATTTTGTCTTGGCTAACCATATTTAACTCTAGAAATATTTTATGTTCACTTATCCATGGACCTTATGGGCTAGCCATCTAATGGTTAGGCTTTAAAGTCCAAAAGCCCATTAACAAATCTATATATGCACATTCCATACTTAGTAACTTAATAAAATTTTCATTTCTTTACTTTCACTTTGATATACATATTTTTACTTTCTAATTTTACTATATACTCTAACTATTGCTAGATAAATTTTATTTACTTTATAATGCACATTTACCAGCCCTTTGCTAGCACTATTCAAGTAAGTAAATCATGTAGACTCACTAGGTCAAATTAAGTTTGACTTCTATTTTGCTATTGTAGTTTTGATTAAAATCAACTTCCTATGTCACTATTATTCTCTCTAATAACTTAGGAGAATCTTAGGTATTATATTTATTCTCATTCACTAGCAATTTAACGTCACATCATGAGAAAATAATTAACTTAGTTATATTAAGTCAAACTCAGTTTGACTTTCATTTTACTATTTAAATGTTTATCAAAATTGATTTTATTTTTTATTGATTGTCATATTGTTCATTAAAATCACATCTTATGATATTCTTATGGTTCTTAATATGCTAGAAAAGCTTGGATAGTACAGTACATGAACATTTTAGTGTCACAATTTGAGCACGTAGGTCACTTAGTCCCATTGAATCCCTCCTGATTTTAATTTAATTTCACTGTCATAGTACTCATTGAAATAGATCTCATATGGCACACTTGCTAACTCTAATGAGTTAGGAAAACCTTGGATATTACACCTTACTTTCTCCTTTCACTCGCCTCCATTCTATACTTATATGCTCTAATGACTTTTTGGGTGTTACATGTTAAACATCTTGATGCTCAATGTCTCGGTAATGATAATATCACATACTAATTATATATTATAAACAAAGGTGATGGTCATTTAGAGTTAATGATACCCAATCATTAATCCTATAACCATGAACTTTTCAAAGTATTTATTTAAGAGCGATATGCCATCTATATTCTCAACACTTGAGAATAGATCATCTTTTAAAAAACTTATGAACTACAAATATATATTTAATAGAATGGAATAATTTCATTTATGAACTTTTATTTTTTATTGCCATTTGGGGATAAGGTTTTACATTTACATAACATACACACTACTCTAAGGCATATACTCTAATAATTCGCTTGAGCAATCTCATCAAGATCTTCTAGAATTGATTAAAGTTTTGAAGGGACATCTCACTTTCAGAGCTATCGCTTCTGATCTTATTTCTAATCCAACACCAAGAGACGAAACCAATGATCCACCACCCTCTTTATCTTAGTCATTTACATTTGTGTTTTTATGTTCTAAATGCTTATTGTAGTTTGTTTTAAATTTTGGCACATATTTTTGTTTATTAGTTGTGTCAAACACTTTCCATACTTTTGGATATCTATTGCCTTATCTATTTGTTACGTTGAATGTCTATTCATTTGAGATATGCATGTTGTTAAGGGGACATTGATTAAAATGTGCTTCATTGGATATTTTCTTTAACTCTTCTTGTTAAAAAGCAAGAGTTACATTTGATTGTTTAATTAATTAAGGGGGAGATGAATATTTATATTATGTTTATATTTGTTCATATTTATGTTTTTTGATAGATTAAGCCTATGTTTAATTGTGCTTATATATTTTGCTTAACTAGACTTAGTTTTGTCATCATCAAAAAGGGGGAGATTGTTGTCCCCTTGAATATTTGGTGACACTAAAACTTTGTTTAATTAAGCTAATTTTATTGAACATATACACTTAAGTCAAATATGATAACAATATGTGCTATGGGAGCCATATATTAGTTATGCAATATTAGATAGTAATTCCCAATGATAATATAAATATATTCATTATGTGAAAAGGGTTCATATTATTGAATATAGTCCTTAAATATTTGTAAAATGGTCTATTCTCAAATGTAGAGAATATAAGAGACAGATTGCACTTATACAAATATTTTAAATATGTTTATGGTCGTAAGATTAATGACTAGACATCATTAGTTCTGAAAGACCATCACCTCTATTTGTTTTCTATGATTAGTAAGTGATACAAACGACTATGAAGGTAGTGTGATACAAATCCCAAGTATATTAAACTTGAGACCCAATTATCTTTACGCTTGAAAGCAACTCTTTAGAAAGCTAAATCAGATTTTCCCCAAGTCCGCTACCCAAATCCAACCTGTGATAGAGCACTTTGGAATATGATCACCTTTGGATGATGATCTCCGCGACACAATACCAACTCGTGAAAGAGAACCTTGGAATAAGTACACACAAAGTAATTAGCTTTGATTGTATAAACTTGATTCAAGCAAGAATCAAAACTAGGAGATCACACTCTTAAGAAAACTGAATTTTATTGATCATAACTTAACTTGATTTTACATGAATGGTTGAGTTCATATAGAGCCTCAACCCTAAATTATAATCAGCTAAGGATTAGGAAATCTCCTAAATTAGAATCAACTATGGAATAGGAAATCTTTCTAAATAGGGAATTGAAGTTTCCTTATTAGAAATTGATTCATAAATAAATAATAAGCTATAACTGAGTTGAGCTACTAAATATGATAAGTTTTATGGCCAAAACATCTAAAATTAAAGTAAAATAACAAAAATCAAAAAATAAAATGAATTACATAGCATTAGCTTTCATTACGCTTGTAACAAAAGGTTCTCAACCTGCTATTGTCACAATCACGACACCCATCACGAGTGCGACACTGCCAATTTCTGCTTTTGCGCATTTCATCTTTATGGCCATATTTTATGCTTGACTCTTCATATATTTGACCTTCCTCCACTTGAATCATTCACACTAAACTTTGATTTGTGTCTTGAATCCCCATTTTGATGAATGATTCATTCTTGCATTCTTGAATTGTGGCAAGATCATCCCATAAGCCTTGAATCATCCCATTTAGTGCTTTCTTGAATTTCTTCATTCTTGCTCTTGTAATGGGACCATTGTGAAGTTGAATTGGCTCCTTGCCTTTGTATACTTCCTTCTTTGCATTATTCCCTCCCTCCTCAAGATGATTCGTCCACGAATCTTCAACATCTACATCAAAAGCAGAAAGATCACTAACATTAAAGGTAGCACTCATATTATACTCACTAGGTAGGTCCAACTTGTATGCATTGTCATTGATCTTCTCAACAACTTAAAAAGGTCCATCTCCCTCCCCTTGGGTGAAGCTTTGTCTTTCTTTGAGTTGGAATCCTTTCTTTTGGCATAAGTACCCAAACCCAATCACCAGGTTCAAATACAACACACCTCCTCCCCTTATTCACTTGGCTTGCTATTTGTTGATTTTTCTTCTCAATATTCCTGCACAGATCCTTATGTAGTCTCCTCACCAACTTTGCTTTTCACTTTCCGTCCAAACTACTCCTTTCATTACAAGGTAAAGGTACTAAATCCAAAAGAGTTAGAGGATTAAAACCATAAACAATTTCAAAAGGTGAGAAACTAGTAGTAGAATGCACAACTCTATTATAAGAAACTCAACAAATGGAATGCATTCTTCCCAATTCTTCAAGACAATAGCATGCAACAAAGTTCCCAAAGTCCTATTAACAACTTCAGTTTGACCATCAATTTATGGATGACATGTAGTGGAAAACAACAATTTAGTTCTAATTTTACTCCACAAAACTTTCCAAAAATGACTTAGAAACTTTACATCCCTATCACTAACAATAGTTTTAGGAATGCCTTGCAAACGTACCACTTCCCTAAAGAATAAATTAGCAATGTTGGTGGCATCAGTTTTATTACAAGGAATGAAATGTGACATTTTAGAAAACCTATCAACCACCACAAAAATAGAATCTTTTCCTTTTTTTGATCTAGGCAACCCCAAAATAAAATCCATGGAAATATCAGTCTAAGGGGTACTAGTAACAGGTAAAAGAGTATACAAATCTTGATTCAAAACTTTAGATTTAGCTTGTTTGCACACAACAGATCTATCACAAATTCGTTGCACATCCCTTTTCATTTTAGGCGAAGTGTTCATGTAAAGTATCTAAAGTTTGGTGATGCCAAAATGTCCCACTAACCCTCCCCTATGTGCCTCTTTAATAAGCAATTCCCTCATAGAACAAATAGGTATGCAAAGTTTATTTCCTTTGAACAAAAAACCATCCATTCTATAGAATTTATCATATGCAACTTTCTCACATGCTTTGAAAATGCTGGAAAAATTAGAATCATCAACATACAAAGGTTTAATATTTTCAAACCCAAGCATTCTTGCATCCAAAGCATTAAGCAAAACATACCTTCTAGAAAGTGCATCAGCCACAATGTTCTCTTTACCTTGCTTGTACTTGATCACATATGGAAAGGTCTCAATGAACTCAACCCATTTGGCATGCCTCTTATTCAACTTACCTTGTCCCTTTATGAATCTCAAGGATTGATGATCGGTGTGAATTACAAACTCCTTGAGCCAAAGGTAGTGTTGCCAAGTATCCAAAGCTCTAACCAAGGTATAGAGCTCCTTATCATAAGTGGGGTACTTCAACAAAGCACCATGGAGCTTTTCACTAAAATAGGCAATTGGCCTTTTTCCTTGCATTAGAACAGCTCTAATACCTACACCTGATGCATCACACTCAATCTCAAAAATATCATTAAAGTTATGCAAAGCGATAATAGGTGCTTTACATAGCTTATCTTTCAATGAGTTAAATGCATCTTCTTGTTCTCTTCCCCACTTAAAAACACAATGCTTTTTAATTAACTCTCTTAGAGATGCAGCTATGGTGCTAAAATCTTTTACAAAGTGTCCATAAAAACTAGCCAAACCATGAAAACTTCTTACCTCACTTATCGTTATAGGAATTGGCTAACTTTTGATAACACTTACCTTTTCTTCATCGACTTCAACACCTTGAGCACTAACCACAAATCCTAAAAACACAATCCTATCTAAACAAAAAGAACATTTTTTAAGGTTAGCAAACAACTTTTCCTTTCTCAACACATCAATTACACACCTCAAATGTTCTAACTGTTCATCCATGTTTTTAGAATATAAAAGGATATCATCAAAATAGACAACAATAAACTTACCAATAAAATCCCTCAAAACATGGTTCATAAGTCTCATGAAAGTGCTAAGCGCATTAGTCAAACCAAAAGGCATAACTAACCATTCATACAAACCATATTTTGGTTTAAAGGTAGTTTTCCATTCATCACCTTCCTTCATCCTAATTTGGTGATATCTGCTTTTCAAATCAATTTTGCTAAAGATAGTAGAACCATGCAACTCATCAAGCATATCATCTAACCTAGGAATAGGATGGCGATACTTTACCGTAATGTTATTAATTGTATGGCAATCAACACACATACGCCAAGAACCATCTTTCTTATGCACAAACAATATGGGCACAGCACATGGACTCATACTTTCTCTAACATGTCCTTTAGCCAACAACTCCTCGACTTGCCTTTGAAGCTCCTTTGTCTCCTCGGGGTTACTTCTATAGGCTAGTCTATTTGGAATCGAAGCACTAGGAATAAAATCGATTTGATGCTCAATACCTCTAATTGGTGGCAATCTGTTGGGTATCTCTTTGGGAAAAACATCCTCAAATTCTTGTAAAAGAGAAACAAAAACACTAGACAAAGAAACATTAAAGTCATTAGTGTTAAAATAAAGCTCCTTGTACATGAGTACAAGTATACTTCTCTTTGAAAACTAAGCTTCCTTAATATCACTTCCTTTTGCATAAAAGCTCACATGTTTCTTTTTACTCTCCACAATTTCTTTTCCCTCATTTTTCTCACTCAAGCTCACTCTCTTGCTTTTCTCAAGAATTTTGCCTTTTTTTCTTTTGCACTCTCTTTTTCTTTTGGCACATCTTCACTCACACTCTTTTCTTCACTCTTGTTTTCTCTCTCTTTTTAAATTCTTCTCATCTCAATCTCATAGATTTCTCTAGGTGAAAGTGGTGCAAGAGTTATCTTCCTTCCATCCTTTTGAAAAGAGTAGTGATTGGTGTTACCATCATGCATCACCCTTCTATCAAATTGCCAAGGGCGTCCTAACAATAGATGACCTGCATGCATAGGCATAACATCAAATAAAATTTCATCATTATATTGGCCTATCTTGAAAGCTACTAGAACTTGCCTTGTCACCCTAATTTCCCCATAATCATTAAGCCATTTTAGTTTATAAGGGTGAGGATGCTTAGTAGTAGGTAACCCTAGCTTCTCAACTAAAGTGGTGCTTGCTACATTGGTTACACTACCTCTATCTATGATTACATCACAAACTCTATCTTTTACAAGGCATCTACTTTGAAATAGATTTTCCCTTTGTTGCACATTATCATCATATTAGACTTGCATGTTTAATGATCTCCTTGTAATAAGAGACCTCCCACCTTCAGCTATTTCAGGTATATTGTCCTCCTCTTTGTCACTTGCATCTTCAAGAGGTGGCATTCTTTCTTCTTCAGCTTCTTTGTCATTAGCCGAGTAACACTCCCCATCTTGCATATACAATATCTTCTTATTTAGACAATCCTTCTTGTAATGACTTACACCTTGACATTTATAGCATATAATATTTCCAGAACTAGAAGGCATAGTTTTACCTTTGTCCTTGCTTGGGAAGGGCATCTTTAAAGCTTCTTTAGAATCGACCTTAGGCTTGGATGGAAAAGCCTTGTCATCTTTTCTCCAATTCGATTTGAATGGTGCATTATAGGAGGCAGATAGCCGATTGGTACTTCTCTTCTTCAATTGCTTCTCAACCTTCAAAGCAAGATGAAGCAAATCTTCAAGCTCCATATATGGTTGTAGCTCAACCACATTTGTAATCTTCTCATTCAACCCATTATGGAACCTTGCCATTGTAGCCTCATTATCTTCTTCCACATTTGCTCGAATCATAGCTACCTCCATCTCCTTGTAATATTCCTCAACACTCTTGGACCCTTGAGTTAGGTTATGAAGACGATTGTACAGCTCCTTATAGTAGTGACTTGGTACAAATCTTCTTCTCATGATTGCTTTTAAGTCCCTCCATTCTTTGATAGGCCTTTCTCTATTTCTTCTCTACTTTTGCTTGGTATCATCCCACCAAGTAATGGCATATCCATCAAAAACAGCAACAGCAAGCTTTAATTTCTTAGATTCAGTGTAGTTATGACAATCGAACACCAATTCAATCTTCTTTCCCAATCCAAGTGTGCTTCGGGATCTATTCTTCCATGGAATTTTGGAATTTTCAATTTTTTTCCACCATTGCTGTCATCTTGTCTAGCTCTTGGCCTCACTTCTTCTTCATCAACATCACCAAATGATTCACCATCATCTTCAATCTCATCCTGCACTCTCCTTGGTACACATCTATCTTGTCTAGGAAAATTTAATGGTTGTCCCCTCGTGATTGAAGCTTTAATTGGTCCATTATCTCTATACTTCTTTGCTCAAGTTGGTCCATTTTTTCATTGGTCCTTCACTCCATCGCTTGGAGCAAATCGTGTAAGGCTTGGAATCTGTCTATTTCCACATGTGGATTTCCTTGGGTTCCACTCATCTTTGACATGCAAAACAAAGTTAGCAAAGTAGAGAATAGTTTCCTCACTTCACTCCCTCATGTGTTTCACTTAAGTAATTTTTTTTTCACTCAAGTTCACTCGTGTTTAGTTTTACTCTCAATCAATGGCTTTTCTCTATATGTGCTCACAATTAGCCTTTTCCCACTCAAATCTCTTGCCAAGATTAGTTGCAAGAATCAAATTAACACAATCTTACTAAATTACAATGTGGATAAAATCCAAAAACTCAAAATGAAACAAGAAACAAGAAATAAGAAATCCTAATGATACTAGGAAAATGAGAATCATAATTGAACTAGGAAAACAAAATTAAAATTTTGACTTTGAAAATAAAATTAGAAATCCTAATTGAAGTTGGAAAATAAAATTTAAAATCCTAATAGAACTAGGAAAACAATATAGGAATCATGATGGGATTAGGAAACCTAATGAGACACGAACAAGGATTGAAATAAAAAGAAAATCAAAACGAATAAGGAAATAGTTAAATTAGAAAGAAATTAGAATGAAAATAGGATTAGAAAAGTCAAACCAAAATTTGGAAAGCAGTAGGAAACCAATCCTAGCTTGTTTTGGAAGGATGCTTAGACTTGGTCAAACTCCTTGTAGAATGCTGAAATCTTTGATTCTCCTTGTATAATTTTGAAAATCAGCTTCTTTCCTTGTGCTTTTCACTCTAGGAACTAAATAACTTCTATAAATACACCAAAAAGTCATATTTCAACACTTTTTACTTCTTCTTTTCTTTTTGGACGAATTTTCCTTCTTTTTTTTTTTTTGCTTTTCTTTTAAATTCTAATTTTCTCTTTTTTTTTTTCTCCTTTTTTTTTTACAGCAACAAATTGAAAGGAAAATTAACAAACAAATTGAAGATTAAATACAAGAAGTCAAACCAAATTTGAAGTCTTCAAGCTTGGGTGAGTCCTCCCTTCTTTCTTCTTGAATTTGAATTGGTTCCCCAAGTAAGTATGGTTTTGACTTTCCAACAAAACAAGGAATAAAAATACAAATAGGATAGGAAACAAAGAGATGAACGAAAATAAGACATGAATCAAAGAATGTAAATTATTTTTTTTTTATTTTCAAACCTGAAACATGAACAAACAGAGCTAACAAGATGAAAACAAAGGAATTTAATGAACACGAAGACAAATGAAAACAAGAAACACAAACGACATTAGAAAACACAAATGAAACAGAAAGATATAACCTGATTTAAAGTCTAAGCTTTGATACCAAACTGATATCAATCCCAAGTATATTAAACTTGAGACCCAATTATCTTTGTGTTTAGAAACAACTACTTGGAAAGCTAAATCAGATTTTCCCTAAGTCCGCGACCCACATCCAACCCGTGATAGAACACCTTGGAATATGATCACCTTTGGATGATGATCTCTGCGACACAGTACCAACTTATGAAAGAGGACCTTGGAATAAGTATGCACAAAGTAGTTAGCTTTGATTGTATGAACTTGTTTCAAGCAAGAATCAAAACCAAGAGATCACACTCTTAAGAAAACTAAATTTTATTGATCATTACTTAACTTAATTTTACATGAATGGTTGAGTTTATATAGAGGCTCAACCCTAAATTAGAATCAGCTAAAGATTAGGAAATCTCCTAAATTAGAATCAACTATGGAATATGAAATCTTTCTAAATAGGGAATTGAAGTTTTGTAGTTAGAAATTGATTCCTAAACAAATAATAAGCTATAACTGATTTGGGCTACTAAATATGATAAGTTTTAAGGCCCAAAACATCTAGAATTAAAGTAAACTAACAAAAATCAAAAAATAAAAAGAATTACACAGCTTCAGCTTTCATTGCGCTCGCAACAGAAGGTTCTCAACCTGCTGTTATCGTGGTCGCGACACCTGTCACAGGCGTGACGCTGCCAATTTTAGCTTTTGTGACTTTCATCTTATGGCCATGTTTTATGCTTAACTCTTCATATATTTGACCTTCCTCCATTTAAATCATTATCACCAAACTTTGATTTGTGTCTTGAATCTCCATTTTGATGAATGATTTATTCTTGCATTCTTAAATTGTGGCAAGATCATCCCACAAGCCTTAAATCATCCCATTTAGTGTCATTCTTGCTCTTGTAATGGCACCATTGGGAAGTTGTATTGGGTCCTTGCCTTTGTATACTTCTTGTTTGCATCATAGTGAGTCTCATGCTGCTTGACATATGATGTTGATACAAAAACATGAATATTCATATGATGAATAGTCAAATTGTGGCATTAGATGATAATAGCATGGTGTTTTACTACTTGTCATTTATTAATCATCAAGGACATAATAGTGCATATAGTCTTTTGACTTGAGGGATAATGTATCTTATACATAGATGGTTAGGATTTATTACTACTTACATAGATATGGTATTCATGTATAGATATATGGCATATGATAGTTCTAATTTGTATGAATATATGGAGGTGAGTGATCGCCAAGATAAGAAATTCATTACCTTAAGTAAACAAGGTTAAATTCTATGCTATTTGGTTATTCTTGATAACTAAAGTTTATGGCTAAAATAGTAAGATTACCATAAAGAGTTTCTAGTAAGAATCTAATCTTATCAAGAATTAGAACTAAGATAGGAACATAGAATTGAGGAATATTAGGGTTTGACATAAATCATTACCCTAGTCAATATTGGGATCTTTGATAAAGGGATTTCAATGCATGATGATTTATAATCGATGGTCCATGTGATGTTTAAGTAATTGACTCTAAACATTCATTTCTAATTAGATAGTCATGATATGGAATGTTAGTTGTCACTCACAACTTATAGGACTAAGTGCGAAGTGAGGATTTCACATTAGTACAAATAAATATTTTCTCATTCCCATTGCTAATTAAATATGAACCTAGAAAGTCACACACCTAACAGTGATCACCTTTCAAGTGTAAAAGGTTTACCATAATAATAAATTAAAGTGTTTAATTAATTGATTAGTAGTAAAAGGATTGAACTTGTAATTAAATTTACAAGGACTCTAGCCTGTCCTGAAGTTTAAATCCATAAAGGCTTTGAATCAATTAAATCTTAATTTGTATATGATGTAAATAAGAAAGATTATGTTGAATATGATTTGGACTAAATAAATCAAAAAATTAATTTTAAGCTCAGCGAAATCACTAAATACATGAGATGTAGCCCAAACGCATATATGATATAGAAAGGATGCAAATTTAGGTGTTAGAAAATATTCACTATTCACTAAGCCCATTGGATAGGTTTAGGTATTAGAGAATTTTCACTAACGTTAAAAAAATCATTTCCACTTTAAGGCTTTATGGAAATATTCATTAACCCTAAACGGTAAAATGGACATTTTACTTAAAGTACAAAGTGATATAAAGGCATAAGAGTCTTTATGAAGACTTGAAGAAATATGTAAAAAGACTTGAAGAAAAATGTGTATAAAATGTTTGTCTTTATCTTCTTCATCAATGTTGAACATCATTTTTCATCTGGGAACAATTTTTAGAGAGAGAAGTTGAGAGAGGAAAAGAAAAAAAGAAAGGCTTTCTTCAATTTTCTTTTAATCTTCAATTCTTTTTCTTGGTTCTTCGTGAAAGAACAAATTTCTTTCAAATTGAAAATTTGGATTTTGTAAAAAATAATTAAAGAAAAAACCTTATCTTCCTAAGGGTTTTTGAAAGAAGATCTTAAATCAAAATTGGGCAAGCAAGAGAGGGATTCAAGAACACTAAAAAAACCAATGGGAAACTTGAAGATGAGCTAAGTATGGATAATCTATAGGCTTCACACTTTAGAGCTCTTTGTTAAAGTAAGAAGGTACCTTCATGAGGTAACATAATTACTCTTCCTTCTTCTTTCTATGCATATGTGTATTACACACAAATTAGTTGATTTGCTTGAATGAATTTTGGACCAAAATCGGAGAAGTGAAATTTTAAATTGTTTGAAATTTCACCCCACCACCTTATTTTTGTTGTAATTGGTGCCATCATTCATTTGATTGGTATCATTCTATATGTAAAACCATTCTATGTGTTGTTTTGGAGGTTTTGATTTAATTGAAAAGAGTTGTTGCATAAATTTTGCACTATCAAACACAGAAGTTGCGACCTCATTTTTCATATTACAACTGCAATATTGATGTTGCACCTGCAAACTTGAGGATTGAAACAAATGTTGCTATGTCAACCACGAGAATCACACCTACTATATTGATGTCACACTCGCAATATTAAGATTGCACCTATGAATCAATATTGTAGTCGCGATACACAACTCCACTATGTTTATATCCAACTTTTATTTTTTCTAAAATTGTTTTGGATTTATTTTTCAATCAAATAAATTCTATAATTTGAAAAATGATTTCAAAATATAGAAACCTTAAATATGTGATATTCAAAATGGGTTTTGGAAATATGTTGAGTGTGAATACACACACACACACATATATAAGGTCACCCACGCCCATAGAACCCACTCATACATATGCAAAAATTGCCTAGGATCATACCAAACCTTATACATTAACTTAATAAAACCTTTGATAAAGGAAAAACCTTAAGTTGTGGAAGCTAAAAATATACTTTAATATAAAAATAATAATAAGACTACAAATAAAGTCACCAACATGATATTATAAAATAAAATTTCCATAATAACTCTCAAAGTGTCTAGGGACTCATCATAGCATAGTATTATTATAAATTTGACAAGGGAATTTCCCAAGCGGAGTAGGTAGCTTGAGCGATCACCTTGCCTCTTCATAATGCTCACTTGGAACCACATAAGGAAAAAGGAGTGAGTTAGATGATCTCAATGAGTAAATAATACGACTTATAAAATAACATATATCCCTTAGAAGGTTTCATAGCTCATAGTTCATAATTTATGATTTCATAGTTCATGGCTTGCGATTTAACTAGGTTTATAGAAATCAACTTATAATTCATAACATATAGAGTGGAGGCTACTGCCTTGTTCACTCATAACATACTATAGAGTGAAGGCTACTACCTTGTCCACTCGTACCATAATATAGAATGAAAGCTGCTACCTTATCCACTCATAACATAATATAGAGTGAAGGCTGCTACCTTGTCCACTCATAACTTATCCACACATAACTAATAACATGTAAAGTGAAGGCTGCTACCTATAAAGGTAATAGTAGCATTGAAGGATACAATCACATGTAACATAATAGCAATAGAAGTTTAGCTTATTTAACAAAAGATGAACAATAGTGTAGTTTTAGAAAAATATAAGTTAGGGCAATAATCACAAAGGTATTATCATTGGATAATAAAAAATGGTTTTAGACCAATTGTCCTTTGGCAACCCAAGCATACAAAGAAATCATTAAAATAGAAAACAACTTGGGTTTCAAGATATCAAAGGTTCATAAAACATGATAGCTTACACTTGTTACTTGAAACATAATGTTTACTCACCTTGTGGTTCCTTTGCTCCTAGCACTTATAGCCTTTGAACCTCTAAAACTCCTCAAGCTCTAACATAATATTTAATTCAATACTTAGTATTTATTTAATCATTATGCTATTCTATCTCATAACTACCCCATGTACATATAACATTCACATATACTTAGAGTTGCACATAGATGTGCACTCATCACTTGCATATAACATGTTAACTTTAAAAGTCTTACACACTTAACCTTTATTGGCTCATTTGAAATCACATTATAACTCATATCAATACTTTTCTCAAGTCAAACAAAATGTCATAATCTTAATATCAATTCACTTTAACAATCATCTTAGTACTCTTAACACTTCCATACATGTCAACTTATCAATAGCCTTTCAAGTGTCATGCTCATTTCCTAAGACCAATTCATTCAATCATTCTCTTCATCAATTCAAGATCATTAATTCACTATTAATTCCTTGTAAAACCTATTTCCATATTACCCAATCACATTCACATAGCAATCATAACATAAAGTTAAGATACCTTAAGTATACCAAATTGTCTCAAGCCTTATCTAGAGTCATTCCTTCAACCAACATGCAATTTAACCATTTATCATTTATTCATACATGCCAATAATCATTAAAATGCATTACATAAAAATTATAGACATTGGGAAAAGAATCCTAATGTAGATTGAATGCCCCATAAAAGAGAAAACCTGAATTTTCTTACTTTTCTTACTTTTCGTCTATTATAGTGATATGTAGAAACATGGTTTGAACCAAGATTTTTAATGTAATAAAAAAAAATCATTGTGGAACATGAACATTAGGAATTGGCACATATATAGATACATATGCATGAAAATTTCCAACTTTAGGTTTTAGGATGAAAAACCATGAGTTTTCTTGTTTCCAGTACTTTCCGGTCATTACAATAATGTGTAAACACATGATTTAAACCATTATTTTTCATTCAATCACAACAAATATCAGTTTAGAATATTAACATACACCAATCAGCAGCCATTCAATTATAAAATCATAGAATTTTCTAACTTTTAAGTTATAGGATGAAAACCTTGAATTTCTTTGTTTTCCAAAATATTTCGGTCATTACAATAATATGAAGAAATATGATTTAATTCAATATTTTTCATCTAAACACATCAAAAATCTATTTAGAATACAAATATTTAGAAACTCCACCCCCCCCCCCCTCCCACTTGTAGTGTTTGTGCATGAAAATTTTAATTTTGAGTTATGAGATTCACCTTTGGAGAAATCGCGTAGAGAGGTTGGTGTTTTTAGTAGAAAAATTGGTTTCTCTCTCATGAATTCACCTAGGCCAAATTTAATCAATAAAAATTAGTAAATATTCAGTTTAAAATAATTTTTCCTTCATTAGTTTCATAAAAATCAAATGGCAAATTGAAAGGAAAGGAAAAACTTACAAAATGGTCGCGAAATCGCAAAGTTTGAAGGTCTTTTGTGAATTTCGGTAGAGAGAATAATTTTGAGAGAATTTTTCTATCAAAATAATAAAATAATAGAATGGTGGCTGCTGGAATGAAGGGCTGGCCAAAATTCGTATAATATATCTAGGTTTTAGGCAAATTTCCAATATTATCCTTAATAAGCTAGGTTAAGAGTGTTTTGGTGTAGTAGGCTTTTGGGTATTTGGGTTTTTTAATTAATTTTGGGGCTGATTATAGGTAATTAAAATAAAAATATTTTTCTTATTATTTTCTTCAAAATTTTCCCCAAAACATTTATTTAAAAATTATTTTAAAATAGTCATAAAATTATTTTATGCTTAAACATCGTTTTGTGCATGAAAATTCAATTTATATGAAATAATTTATTCCATGCTAATGAACTTCATATAAATCATTTATTTCATAATAATAACTCATATTAGGCATATTAAAATTAATTTAATATGCCACATACTCATAAATCACATCACATATGAATTTCCATGGAAGCACATATTTTGACATAATCGCTCTAAATTCAAGAAATCAATCATGAAATTCCTAGGGTTGGTGTGAGTTTTTACATTCTCCCCCCTTAAAAAAAAATTCATCCTCAAATTTTCAAATCTAACTGTACAACACACTCTACTTAACTTCTCCGCCATGCTTCTATTGTGCCACTCAAATACAATATCTAACTACAATTAACATATTGAATACAGTAAGGCACATACTCATAATCTATCAAAAATCACACTGATAAACTTTTAGCTTCAGCCACACCTGTATTATTCTGTTGTTCAAACAAATCTTAGAACTAATCCTTAATAATTTTGTATCCCTTAACCTTAAACAAAAGTAATAGAATCTTTAATTTCACCTTCAATCAAATATGATCCTAAGCATTTCTTTTCCTCATATCCCTATTAATATTAACATCTATACTAATACCTTAATCACCACTTCCATTCATTATTTATCACATTAGTCATATAAGAATTCAACAGATAGATTCCAAATTAATAACTCTAATTGATATTCGATAATTCTCTTTCCATATTAATAATTATTACTTAATCTATTATAATCTCAATAAATATTTCCATGTTTAATACCTTGCTAACATTATAATTTCTACACTCCCATCATTTATCAACTAAAACATATTTAAACTTAACAAACATTCCTATATATATCATATTCCAAATGAACTTGCATTCTATTAATTTACAATCCTAAATAAGCTTCTCAAAACTATTTCAGACTTACCCTCTATTTGTATAATATATCTATCATTACCATAACTTAATTACCTAATGCCTCTTAATTTTTTTTTTTTATACCTTTAGCTCATAATATCATCTCACTTTAGGTTTTCCACTTACATCTCACTATACTTCACATTCCTAATCATTCAACTTATCCATATTAAAATAATGAACCTTCTAATACCATTGCTATTCAATGAAATCTCTATACAAGTCTTATATCTTTCCAAATCTATGACATTCTAGATTATCTCACTAAAAATTCTTTCCGCACTAAAGATCACTACCAAATTCTCCAGTAACCTCAATTCAACATTATTGTATATAACATCTTAAAACATTTCTCATCTAGAGGACTCAAATCCCTTTCAAGTATATTCAAAACCATTTATATTTTCAAAACTGCGTAGCATCATACTTATCCTTTTATGTTTCCCCCTCTTAAAAGAAATTCATCCTCGAATTTAAATACTTACTCTTATGTTCTCGAAAACTGGGGATACTTCTACTACATCCCTTCCTCGGCTTCTTAAGTGTACTCATCTATTCCATGATCACACTAGTAGACCTTAATCATAGGTATCTCCTTGATACACAAATTTCTCCCCATCCTTAGCTTGAGATTCTACCTGCTTTTCTCTACAGTCAATAGAAGCTCCATACCCATATAGCCAATCCATTCCTAAGATCACATTCTAATACATTAAGTTCTAATAACTCCACTAGAAGTTTTCATCCATCAATATCTACATCATAATCCTTAAACATATACTTTAATTTCATCATTTCTCCCAAAGAAGTTAAGACTACTAAGGGTTCATTCAATAATTCCTTATCTCTACCAAAACTCTCAGCAAAACTTGAAGGCACAAACACATGCGTAGCACCAAAATCAATCAAGCATCTTACACTTGAATTTTGAATGGGAATAGTACCTTCTTCTTACAATCACTCTAGATAAATATTCTTCTTTTGACTGTACTCGAAATTAACGTAAGTGATAGAGAAATTCCTAGCTTTCTTATTGTTCTAGTCTATATGGTAGCATCTAAGCCACAAGTTCCTTAATATACTTCACTTACTTCATACCATATACTTACATATATATAATGTAACTGATTTGTTTCATTCTCTTACTGATCATTACTAAATATCATTTCTCTTCTTATAGCATCAATCATAATTATCATTTATTAACTCCATATAATTCATATATCAAACCATTATAACACGTAAGCATTTCATACCTCATAACATTATACCCATCAATCATTAATCTAAATTGGTTCAAAACTTAGTCAACTTGTCTTTCTAATCCATTAACCTTACTATCAAAATATCATACTTATCATGCATTTTTTTGAGTACCCATCATATCATATCACAAGACACATATCACATATCACTCATCATTTAGCATATGTCACATAGGACATAGCATGTATTATGTATCATAATCATGTAACATATAACTTATAGCATCGTTAATTCTCCTATCATATAGAAGTCAATCATGTCATAGGCAAAAAGAATCAATGCACACTAAGTCACTAAGCAATCAATTAACGTCATTCGCATCGTATGAGTCTTATAGCCCTTAGCCAATTGTTATCCATAACTAGCGCAAACCTCAACTGTGCCCCTCATCCGGACAGATGTCAAGTAGTTTCCATGGTCACTCAGGTGAGTAATCGATAAGAGGGCAATTAGCAAAAATGTGACTGAAGCCATGACACTTATAGCAAAGTAAATCCTTAATCGGCACAAGACCCGTCGAGGACAATGTCCTAGATGGTGAGTAGTCAGAATCTCCAGGTATGTGGTCATCCATTTGCTCAACATCTCTCATCTTAAGCTGTTCCACATCCTCCCTTAAGGCATGAACCAAAAGCCTAAGACATCGATTCTTCTCCCTCAAATATGAGCAATCACTCTCAAGTTTCTCAATCTTACTATAAACCCAATCATAGTCCAAATACTCCTCAAGGTCCTCTTCTTCAGGCATCTTCTCTTCCTTATGGTGAATCATCGCAACACTTTCTCGAACATCTCTCACTATATCCTCTTGCATGCCACTCGCGGTGCCCTAGGTCATGGTCCTCGAGCAAGGGTAATCTTCTTGGTCATCTGATAAAGAATCGTAAGGCACATGAGCAAACAATAACAAAGAGTTCTATAGCTTATTAGGATTTCGCGAAACTAAACTAGCGATGGACTGTAAGTGACATGATAGGAAAATTCCTATGCTCCAGGTTATACTTAATTAACCCAATAAATAGACAAGTCTAAACTAGACTTTAAAAACTACAGCTCTAAAACCACCTTTGTTACATCCCAATTTCAGAAACATGATGGTCCTAGAACATAGGGAGATATAAGTTCACCTACACCCGTAGAACCCACTCATACATATGCAAAAATTGCCTAAGATCGTACCAAACCTCAGACATTAACTTAATAAAACCTTTTATAAAGGAAAAACCTTAAGATGCAGAAGCTAAAAATATACTTTAATACAATCCATAAGAAAATAATAATAAGACTTCAAATAAAGTCACCAACATGATATTCTAAAATAAAATTCCCATAATAACTCCTGGAGTGTCTAAAGACTCATCATAGCATGGTATTATTATAACTTTGACAAGGGAATTTCCCAAGCAAATGATCTTATTATAACTTTAACATGCATATGGATCTATATATGTGTCGATTCCTACAAAACAAAAATCATTGTGGAACATGAACATGTAGGAATCGGCACATATATAGATCCATATGCATGAAAATTTCAAACTTTAGGTTTTAGGATGAAAAACCATGAGTTTTCTTGTTTCTGGTACTTTTCGGATATTACAGTAATGTGTAAACATGTGATTTAAACCATTATTTTTCATTCAATCATAACAAATATCAGTTTAGAACACTAACATACACCAATCGACAACCACTCAATTATAAAATCATAGAATTTTCTAACTTTCAAATTATAGGATGAAAACCTTGAATTTCCTTGTTTTTTGAAACTTTTCGATCATTACAGTAATATGCAGAAATATGACTTAATTCGATATTTTTCATCTAAACACATCAAAAATCTATGTAGAATACAAATATTCAAAAATCCCCCCGCCCCTATCCCTAACTGTAGTGTTTATGATTGAAAATTTCAATTTTCAGTTGTAGGATTCACCTTTAGAGAAATAGCGTAGAGAGGTTGATGTTTTCGATAAATTAGTTTTTCTCTCATGAATTCACCTAGGCCAAATTTAATCCATAAAAATCAATAAATATTCAATTCAAAATAATTTTTCCATGATTAGTTTCATAAAAATCAAATGGTAAATTGAAAGGAAAGGAAAAACTTATAAAACGGTAGCGAAATCGCAAAATTTAAAGATATTTTGTCAATTTCAATAGAGAGAATAATTTTGAGAGAATTTTTTAGTCAAAATAATAAAATAATAGAATGGTGGTTGCCGGAATGAAGGGTTGGCCGAAATTCATATAATATATCTAGGGTTTTGGGCAAATTTCCAAGATTACCCTTAATGAGCTAGGTTAAAGGTATTTGCGCTTTTTAATTAATTTTGAGGCTGATTATAGGTAATTAAAATAAAAATATTTTTCTTATTATTTTCTTTAAAATTCACCCCAAAACATTTATTTACAAATAATTTTAAAATAGTCATAAAATTATTTTATACTTAAAAATCACCTTGTGCATGAAAATTCAATTTATGTGAAATAATTTACACCATGCTAATGCACTTCATATAAATCATTTATTTCATAATAATAACTCATATTAAGCATATTAAAATTAATTTAACGTGTCACATACTCATAAATCACATCACACATAAATTTTCATAAAATCACATATTTTGACATAATCACTCAAAATTCAAGAAATCAGTCACGAAACTCCAAGGGTAGGTATGAGTTGTTAGTGTATATATATATATATATATATATATATATATATAACCGTGATGTATCTAGAACAATAGTAATTAGTGAAACAAAAATGCTTGTACAAACTTTAGAAGTAACCTCGTTTCCAAATGTCCAAAGATTACAATTTTTGTAATATTCTAAACCATTCATGAACATCACGGCAAATAGAATTAAAAAATTTATAGCTCCCACATAAATAAGGAGCTGTGTAGTAGCTACAAAATGAGAGTTTGATAAAATATAGAATAAAGATATACAAACAAGAACGAATCCCAACAAAAAGGCAGAATAATATATATATATGTGTGTGTGTGTGTGTGTGTCTATATTTATATATGTGTCTGTATACATATATATATATGTGTGTGTGTGTGTGTGTGTGTGTGTGTGTGTGTGTGTGTGTGTGTGTACACACACACACACACACACATATATATATATATATATCAACAATTGTATTTTTAGATATGTTGTTCAATTTTGGAATATTTCCAAAAACCATTTTGAATATCACATATTCAAGATTTCTATTATTTGAAATCATATTTCAAATTATGGAATTTATTTGATCATGGGTTAGGAAACCATAATGTATGATTTCTTATGTGGACTTGCAATAATTAGCTTTCAAGTGTAAAAGGTTTACTATAATAATACATTAAAGTATTTAATTGATTGATTAGTGGTAAAAGGATTGAACTTGTAATTAAATTTACAAAGACCCTAACATGTCCTGAAGTTTAAATCCATAAAGTTTTTTATTCAATTAAATCTTAATTTGTACATGATGCAAATGAGAAAGATTAAATTGAGTATGATTTGGACTAAATAAGTCAAAGAATTAATTTTAGGCTTAGTGAAAATCCTAAATATGAGTTGTGGCCCAAATCCATATGTGATATAGGAAGGATGCAAATTTAAGGGTTAGAGAATATTCACTATTCACTAAACCAATTGGATGGGTTTAAGGGTTAGAGAATGTCACATCCCACTTTTAGGGCATGATAATTCTAGGGCATGGGTAACCATAAGGGTACGACCACCCGTAGAACCCATAAGTACTATTATTCCATGTGGTATTAAACAACTAATGCCCAAGATTTCATCCTATAAAGGAAAACAATTCCAATACTCCTCCTTATAACCATAACTTTGTTTGCTAAAACAAATCCTCCCAATATCACTCACATTCAAACGTACATTCAAATATCATAACTTATATTATCACTAAGACTCTTCTTTTTTTCTTAATTTTCATTACTTGTCATTTACAACTCATAACATACTAATTGCACTTAAATTAAAGAATTAAATTAACGTAATGGTTGAGCTTGAGATTTTCATTTGCCTGCTCTGCTGCCTTTTAATCTATAATTTAATATTTGTACATATTATCTTCAAAATTATGACTCCTATAATAACCTACATATATTGGTGAGTGGAGAGGGTGAGCTTTAGGGAAAAGCTCAGTGAGTAAAGAACATATTTAAAAACAATACAATAATCATAAAATATTATAAAAACTCAAAGTTTACATAAAATCTTAATTTAAAACATATGATGTACAATATAATTAAAACAAATAACAAATAACAAATGATTTGTAATACTCTGGGAAACATAATTTAAGTAACAAAAACTTTGTTCAAACACTAATAACTTGTAATACAATTTAAATCTTTATTCAAATCTCAAATAACTTGAAATACAATCAAATATAAATACAATTAATAATATACATTCTAAAACTATAATACCCTAGGTTCCTAAACCCTAGTTATGTGATTATCGATTGATAACTCTCTATGTTTGATGATTGAATTATGGTATTGTAACAACCCACACCTATCCTAGAAATTTTTATGATAAATTGCTTGATTTAGAACTATTAAGGCTAAGTGTGTGCTTTTGTGAAAATGAGTAATCTATGTGATTGATGAGAATGTGATATATAAATTAATTTTAGTATGCATGACATGAGTTGTTACTATGAAATAAATGATTTACATGAAGTGCATTTGCATAAAGTAAACTATTTCAAATAAAATGAATTTTCACATATAAAGGCAATTTTTAAACATAAAACAATTTTATGAGTATTTTAAATAAATGTTTTGGGAGAAATTTTAATGAAAATAATAAGAAAAATATTTTTTATTTTAATTACTCATAATCAATGCCTAATTTAAATAAAAAGCCCAAATACATAAAAGCCCACCACCCAAAAACCCTTTTAACATAGCTCATTAAGGGTATTAGTGGAAAATTGCCCAAAACCCTAAAATATAATATAAAATTCGGCCAGTGTAGGGTTTCCAGTAGCCATCACTCTAATTTTCTATATCTTGATAGAAAAATTCTCTCAAAATATTTCTCTCAACCGAAATTAAGAAAACATCTTTTAGTTTCGTGATTTCTTGATCATAATCATAAGTTTTCCTTCTCTTTCAATTCCTAAATTGATTTCTATGAAATAAATTATGAGAAAATTATTTTGAATAGGTTGTTTACTAATTTTTATAGATTTAATTCTGTTTGGGTGAGTTTTTGGTAGAGAAAATCTATTTTCTATCGAAAACACAAATCTTTCCGCGAGATTCCTCCAAAGGTGAATCCTATAACTTGAAATCACAATTTTTATGCATACACATCACTATAGGGGGATGATTTGTGCATCATTAAACTGATTTTTGATTTGTTTTGATAAAAAATATTAGATTAAGTGATATTTCTGCATATTTCTGTAATAATTGGAAAGTTTCAGAAAATAAAGGAATTCAAGGTTTTGTGCTAGAACTTAGAAGTTAGAAAATTCTATTATTAAATTAACATGTGGCTACCAATTTTTGTGAGGAAGAATTCTGATATGATATTTGTTTTATTTATATGAAAAATAATGATTTAAATCATGTGTTTGCATATTCTGTAATGAATAGAAAGCGCGAAAAGCGCGAAAACTCATAATTTTCATCTAAGTCTTAAAACTTGGAATTTTTTTGTATAAATATTATCCATGGCTGCCGAATCATGCATGAACATATTCTAAACTGATATTTACTATGATTAAATAAAAAATAATGGTTTAAACCACCTATTTACATATTTCTGAAATGATCAAAAAATACTGAAAATAAGAAAACTCATGGTTTTGTACCCTATAACCCAAAAATTGAATTTTCATGTATAAGCAATACCATATGTGGCCGATTCATGTAGATTAATATTCTAAAATGATTTATGTTGTGTTTAAATAAAAAAATTTTGGTTCAAACTATGTTTTTACATATTATTGAAATAGACGGAAAGTGCGAAAAGAAAGAAAATTTAGTTTTCCTTTTGGTGATGCATTTGGCCTACATTAATATTATTTTTATCTCAATGTCTATAATTTTTGTGTAACATATTTTGATGATTATTGACATGTATGTATGTATAATAAATGATAAAATTGCATATTAGTTGAAGGTATGACCCTAGACAAGCTTAAAGGCATTTTGGTATACTTAAGGTATCTTAATCTTATATTGTGATTGGAATGTAAATGTGATTGGGAAATATGGAACTAGATGTTATGATGACTTGATAATGAATACATGGTTTTGAGTTGATGAAGTGACAATTGAATAAAAGGATCATAAGAGTTAAGCATGACACTTGAATGAAAGGCTAATTGCTAAATTGACATGTATGGAAGTGTAAAGTGTATTAAGATGATTGTTAAAGTAAATTGATATTGAGGTAATAATATTGTGATGACCTTAGAAAGGTATTGAAATGATTGTAATGTCTTTTCATGTGAGCCTATAAGGCCTAAGTGTGCAAGACTTTTAAAGTCAACATGTTATGTGCAAATGACGAGTACACTTACATGTGCAATTCTAAGTGTATGTGCATGCTATATTGCGTGGGGTAGTTATGGGATAGGAGCATCATGAGTAAATAAATACTAAGTATTAAATTAAATAATTGTGTTAGAGCTTGAGGAGCTTTAGAAGTGCAAAGGGGCTACATGAATTAGGAGCAAAGGAACCACAAGGTGAGTAAACATTGTATTCATTCTACAAGTGTGAGTAAACTCTGTATTCCTGCTTCTAGTGTGAGTAAACATCGTATTCATTCTACAAGTGTGAGTAAACTTTATATTCTTGCTTCCGATGTGAGTAAATGTTGTGTTCATGCTATAAGTGTGAGTAGCATTATGATATGTTACAAACATGTGATATCTTGTTACGTGAGCCTTTGCGATCTTTGAAACCCAAGTTCCTTCTATCCAAAAATTTAGTTAAGTTATTTCTTTGTAAAGCTTGGCTTGCCAAAGGACAATTGGTTCAAAACTATTTTGTTTATCCAATGAGAATTTTTTGTGATTATTGCCCTAACTTATATTCTTTTTGGAACTACACTATCATTGTATCTTTTGTTTGAAAGTTAAACCACTATTGTTATTGGGATACTTGTTATTATTGCCTTATGTGATATTGTTATTTGTGATTACCATTAGCTCTATCTATGGTACCTTTAACCCTTTTTGTAGAATCCTCATGCCAATGCAGGTAATTATCGAAACTTGTGCACACGGTCTTAACCTAATTGATAGAGGTAGTGTATCCACCTCAGCTAAAAAGGGGTGGTTATAGCCGTGGGGCCTTATCAGCTTCATGCCTTATAAGTGATAGGAGTTGGAATTTGGTATAAGGCCACCTCTCCTTAATGTGTTCGAGTGATAGAGCAATCGCCTTCACTCACTATATGTTATAAGTATGATTTTTGCAAACTTGCCAAATTGAACCCTTGCTAAATTGCAACTTGATTCATGAAGTATAAATCATGAACTATGTGTGTAAGCTATGTGTTTCCTTTTCAAAGGAATATGTGATAATGTATGTGCTTTATCGTTTACTCATTGAGATCATCTATCTCACCCCTTTCCTTGTGTGGTTCCAGGTGAGCAAATATGAGGAGACAAGGTGATGGCTCAAGCATTCTACTTCGCTTGGGGGATTCCTTGTCAAAGTCATTAATAATACCATGTTATGAAGTGTTGTCATTAGATGCTCCAGGAATATTGATTGATGCTTATTTTGAGATATAATATTTTTCCTAAGTTTCCAAATGGGATATGAATATTATTTTCCTTATGGATTTTATGTGAAATGCTTAATTATAGTCTTCTGCAATTAAAGGTATTCATTTAAATGTTTTAAATAAGTTATTATAAGAGGTTTGGTACGATCCTAGGCATGATTTGTATATGTGTAGGTGGGTTCTGTGGGCGTGGTTGACCTTATGTCTCTCCATGTTCTAAGACAGTCATGTCTCTAAATTTAGGATGTGACAGGTATGTATGATGTTAAGTCACTAGTTTGTTGAGTATTGATGTTGGTGTTGCAATGGTATGCTTGAATTTGAGTTTATTTGAGCCAAAAATTGGATATGGTAGTGTCACGCCCTTATCAATGGACACATGGCCATATCTGCCTAAGCCTGCATACTCGTGTCTTGCAGTAAGAACCTGGACACCATGTCTTTCCTTCTATTTATAAGTCACACCCGTGAACTATTAGACATGGCCGTGTCATTAGTCTGCTGCAGAAAATTTAATTTTTGCAAATCTACAAATGTAAAACCCTAATAAGCCAATCATATAAATACCCAATAAACCCCATTCAGCCACCATTTCCAATAGCCATTCTCCAACTTTTCTAAACCCAATTCTAAGGTAAATACTAACCCTAAACTCCTTTTCTCTGATTAATCTCTACTTCCTATTAACAATAAACAAATTGAAATCGTCTTTTTCTTATTATTTTGTTAATTTGATAGGATTCCAATACATCTTTTGAATCTATCCCTGAGGTAAAACTTTAGACTTTGTCTTAGAAATTATTTTCATTAGTTGATTTTTTATAGCTGTTGGTCTCGAAATGATTTAATTATTTGTTTGTGTGAGTAATGATGCTGTTAAGATTTTAATGGGTTCTTTTTCAATTCTTTAAGAAACTCCATAGAAGATATGTTGGTTATCAATTTTATTGCTCCATTTTTATCATAAATAAATCATATATTGAGATTGATTTTTAATGATATTCAACCTCTAGAAAGATTTGAAAGTATTTGTGATATTGATCATTTGTTATGAGAGCTACGGTGAGGGACTTTGGTGAGTGTCACCCCATAGTGTAGATGAATCGTATAAGTGTTGTGATTATATTGAATATCTGTTGTGAAGTCCATCTGAGTTGTATGTGTATGATTGTGTTGTAGTGTGATAATCATTATTAAGAATAGGATTCTTAGAGATTGTGGTATGTTATGTCAAGTGTTGGTGAGGTAAAGGAGGTGCAAGTTTGTGAGCACTTGTGTCATCATTATTAGGAGCTAAGGCGATTAAGGTGAGTTTAATAATAGTATTTGCTTTCCACATTCTTATCTCATTATCATCTCCAGGTACCCAATCTTCCATTTATATCCAATTGACCATGGTATCTTAATTTGATAAGTTTTCAACTTACAAATTACCTTCTTTCTTTTTGATTGCTATTAACCTTACCATAATGGTAATGAACTGTGAATAATTGAACCATAATTATTTTGTAAAAGCAGTAGTCCCCTTCTAATAAAGGGGTCATATTGGTCATGTATACATGTAAGCCTATGGGTAGGGCGAGCGTACCTAGCCCTAACTAGGAAGAGTGGTCCTAGTCGTAGGGTCTGATCAACTCCAAGCATTATTATGTATACGGGGTGAGCAAGGCTTAGGCTACCACCTAGATTAATTTGAGACACATCGTCTACGCTTTATTTTACTAATTCTAGAATGGAATTGATTATTGACTATCTGAACACTATTTATCAATGAAATCAAAACACATGTTAAATACCTAGATTTGTATCAATTTTTGCAAATTCATTTGACTAGGAATCATAAACCCTTGCTTAACCCACTATTTGACTTTGCACTTGTTACTATTATTGACTCGCTGAGACCTATTGACTCGCTAAGGTAACCTCAAGAACCATGTGTCTCCTCTTGAGGGTCAGAGTCATCATCTAGATTAGAGCTCCATGGACCATTGAGTCTTGTTCCATTTATTGGATTATTTTTCATTATGCATCTTCATTTAGGTTGCTGGGTTATTTTTTAAACATTTGAAAATGTTGGAAGTTTAATTATTTCACTATGTGAATTAATAATAACTATTAGATATAACTTTGACAATTAGGATATTAAATTTGGATTTATAAATGGATCGTGATGCCCTTTTTCCTATTAAAAACCTTATAATTGGTTAGTTTAGTGGGTTCTACGGGATTTGGTAGCCTTATGCAATTTCCAAGTCCTAGGACCATCGCATTCGTCTAGGTGGGTTGTGACAAAGGTGGTGTCAGAGCCTGGTTTTTAATATGGTTAAGGGAGTCTTTTAACATGAACATCATGCATGAGTCATCTATGGAGCATAGGAAAATTCATGATCATCATTGCAATTCGTTCATTAGGATAGATCCGCTAAAGGTCCGCGATGCATGAAACCTCTTAGATAGGATGAAATGTTACTATTCCATTGTTTTATTGTTATATATTATTATTTGTGTGTTGTAGATGTTGCCGCTACCTAGGAAGAGAGATGCTCCCAACATTCACTCTAGTACTAGAGAGAGGGAGATGCTAGAACATCTTGAGGATACATTAGACTCTAGTTAGGTCTAGGATTTTGAGGGGAAGATGCAAGGCATGGACAGGGAGCTTACAAGGCTGAGTGACTCACTAGAGACCCTTAGGAGGTAGAGTGAGGAGATGATAGAGATGGTTAGGGAGAATGGTGAAGAAATCTTTCATATTCAGAATCAAGTAGCAAAGGTAGTAGATGCTTTAGCAAAGGCAACAAATCGGCCTCCAGTGGTCCCTATTTATGAGTGTGTAGAATACTATAGGCATGATCATCCCACCAATGTCTGTCTTGAGAGGATAGTACCACATCACCCGGAGACTGGGTCGACTGCCCATATGGAGCAGGGCAAAGTGTGTGATAGCTTTAAGTCAGAGTAAGACCCAAAAGAGGATGAGGAGTAGCATGATCATAAAGTAGTTAGTTATAGACATTTAGACTAGGCAATAGAGATAGTAAGTTGTAGGAGTAATTTTGAGATAGGATTAGTTGGCATTGTTGATTCTTTTGTGCTTGACTTTTCTCAAATATTGTTATTTTTCACATACTATTATTGTGTTGTACCCATGACTTATTTTGGATATGGTTGTGATGTTATTTTAGTACTATGAACTCTGAAATTTTGATATTAAGATACAATAAAACAACTATTGAATTAAGTATACTATTTAACTAAGTTTGTTATCTTGCTAATGTGAAATTTTAATATGTGATGTGCGCACATATGATGTGCTTATAGCTATTTATGTATAAGGATAGTATATAATGATTGATCTAGGATGCTAGAAATTAGTTATATATTACTAAATTCATAGTTTATCGTAAATAAAATGTCATGCTAAAGACATATTCCACCCATTGAGCGTAACGACAGTAACAGTAGCGTGGCACCAACCCAAGTGTTAAATGATGCATCCTCACATGAAGAGCCACATCAACATGATGAGGTACAACCACCCGTTAGCAACCAATAGCCAAGCCTACCTAATGATATAAAGCCCATGTGACAAGAGATCCTAGCCTTGCGAAGAGAGCTTGTTGAGTTGAGAGAAGCAAGGCAAGGGATGCCTCCGAAATTACCCTGAGAAGGAATGGAAGCACTTTACCAGTAAGACCACCTCCATAAGTCAGGAGAGGCATGTTGCCAGACGAAAGAATTTTCATCAATGATTTCAAGAAGATGAAATCGCCTAAGTTCAAAAGCAAGGAGGGTGAGGATCCTCAAGAATTTTTAGAAGAGCTAGACAAGATTGCACAATGACTTGTATGCTTTGATGAGAAAATGATAAAGTTGGTCGATATGCAATTGAAGAAAGATGCTTGGGACTAGTTCCAAAGGAACATCAAAGAGTGCCTATATGGTGATGACCTACCTGCCTGGGCTAAGTTCAAACAGGAACTCATTGATGAATACTTGACCAAAGGGGAGCACCAGAACTGTGCACTTTAGTTTGAACAACTGAAGCAAAAGCTTGGAATGACCATTTTTTATTATGCTCAAGAATTTAAGCGTTTAAGCAAGTACGCTACCCATATCTTCCTTATAAAGGCTAGTAAAATTGAAAGGTTTTAATGTGGACTAATTGCCCTACATACAATGTTGTAGTGGCTACTTATTTCCCTACTATGGCTAAGCTAATTGACAAGGCCAAGATGCTAGAGACGAGGCACGAGGCAAAGAGAGTCAAGTAAGTTGAGAGACAGAACAAGAATAAATTTAGGAGCAAGAGTCAAGGCAATCCATTTAGAGGAAACATTACTCAAGCTGCTAGTTTTGAGCCCACCACTACCTAAACATTATATAGACTTCAAGACAATCGAGAGGATTAGCCCCTATAATGAGCGCATTCATTACATTGGCTCCTAAAAATACGAATGCCTAGTATAACAAACCTCAAAGATCTAATTTGCCTAACTGCAACACTTGTGGAAGGAAACATGGGGAAGTATGCTTGAGAATGAGTGGAGTATATGCTAGTACTGGTGAAATGGGTCACTTCATCTGGGACTGCCCCAATCGAGATAAGCCAAGAGTTGCACCAACTACATCCCAACCCACAGTACATATGAGTAGATGTCACATCCCAATTTTAAAGACATGACGTTCTTAGAACATGGGGAGACATAAGGTCACCCACGCTTATAGAACCCATTTATTCTTATACAATCATGCCTAGGATTGTACCAGATCTTGTACAATATCTTATTTAAAACATTTATATGAAAATCTTTAATTGCAGAAGACAATAATTAGACATTTCACATACAATCCATAAGAAAATAATATTTATAATCCAGTTGAAACCTTAATAAATAACATCTCAACATAAACATCAAAAATAAATATTCCTGGAGTATCTAATGACAACCTTTCATAGCATAGTGTTATTAAAGACTTGGATAAGGAATTTCCCAAGCGAGGTAAGGTGCTTGAGCCATCACCTTGCCTCCTCATACTACTCGCTTGGAACCACACAATGAAAAAGGAGTGAGATAGATTATCTTAATGAGTAAACAATATAGCACATACATTAACATATATATTCCTTTAAAAGGAAACTCATAGCTTATACACATAGATCATGATTTACAATTCATGAATCAAGTTGCAATTTAGCAAGGTTTTCAATTTAGCAAGTTTGCAGAAATCACACTTATAACACATAGAGAGTGAAGGTTGTTGCCCTATCACTCGAACATATAGAGGAGAGGTGGCATTAAACCAAATTTCAACTCCTATCATATAGAAAGGTGTGAAGCTGATCAGGCCCTACAGCTAGAAACGCCCCTTCTAGCTGAGTTAGGTACACTACCCCTATCCATCGAGTTAAGACCATATGCACAGGTTCTGATGATTATCCGCATCGGCACGAGGACTTCTGCATAAAGGGTTAAAGTTACCATAGCTAGAGCTAATGGTAATCACATATAACAATAACATTTAAGGCAACAATAACATGTATCACAATAATAATAGTAGTTTAACTTTTTGAACAAAAGATACAAGAATAGTGTAGTTCCAGAAAGAATACAAGTTAGGGCAATAATCACAAAGGAATTGTCATTGGATAAACAAAGAATGGTGTTTGGACCAATTGTCCTTTGGCAACCCAAACTTAACAAAGAAATCATAGAGTTTCATTTTAGAATAAAAAGAACTTAGGTTTCAAGAATGTCAAGGGTTCACATAGTATGATAGCTTGTACTTGTAACAATAACATAATGTTTACTCACCTTATGGTTCCTTCACTCCTAGTACATGTAGTCCTTTTAAACCTCTAAACTCTTCAAGCTCTAACATAATATTTAATTTAATACTTAGTATTTATTTAATCATGATGCTATCCTATCCTATAACTACCCCATGCATATATAACATTCACATACACTTAGAGTTGCACATAGAAGTGCATTCATCACTTGCACACAACATTTTGACTTTAAAAGTCTTGTACACTTAGCCTTTATAGGCTAACATGAAAACACATTATAACTAATACTATGACTTTTCTAAAGTCAAATAAAATATGTCATGATCTTAAAATAAATATGCTTAACACTTCCATATATATCAACTTAACAATAGCCCTTCAAGTGTCATGCCTATCTCTTATGATCATTTCATACAATCAATCCCTTCATCAATTCAAGATCATTAATTCATTATCAAGTCATCATACAACCTACATCCATATTATCCAATCACATTCATACATTAATCACAACATAAGGTTAAGATACCTTAAGTATACCAAATTGCCTCTAGTCTTGTCTAGAGTCATTCCTTCAACCAATATGCAATTTAACCATTTATCATTCATACATACATGTCAATAATCAACAAAATACACTCCATAAAAATTATAGATATTGGGATAAAAATCTCAACAATGGTTGAATGCTCTATTCAAGGAAAACATGCATTTTTCTTACTTTTTGCACTTTCCGTTCATTACAGTAATATACAGAAATATGGATTGAACCAAGATTTTTCATGTAAACATAACAAAGATTAAACATGAAAAGATCATTTTAGAACATTAATTCATATGAATCAGCAACAATAGGTACAACATATACATGAAAATTCCAATTTTTGGTTTTAGGATGCAAAACCATGTGTTTTCTTATTTTCGATACTTTTCGCTCATTATAGTAATATGTAAACAGGTGTTTTAAATCATTATTTTTCATTCAATCATAACAAAAATCAGTTTAGAACACCATCATACACAATTGGCAGCCACATACATATGTAATAATAGAATTTTCTAACTTTTAATTTCTAGAACGAAAACCTTGAATTTTCTTATTTTCTAAAATTTTTCAATCATTATAGTAATATGCAGAAATATGATTTAATTCAATATTTTTCATCTAAACATATCAAAAATTATTTTATAATATAATAATTTAGAAATTGCCCGCCCCGCCCCCCCCACCCCCCATTGAGTTTATGTTTGAAAATTTTCAATTTTGAGTTGTAAAATTCACCTTTGAAGAAATCGCGAAGAGAAGTTGGTGTTTTCGATAGAAAAATTAATTTCTCTTTCAAAACTCACCCAAACTGAATTAAATCTATAGAAATCAGTAAATACTCAATTCAAAATAATTTTCTCATAATTTATTTCATAGAAATCAGGTAAAAAATTGAAAGAAAAGAAAAAACTTACAAATACGGTCAAGAAATCGCAAAGTTGAAGGTGTTTTATGAATTTCAGTAGAGAGAATAATTTTGGGAGAATTTTTCTACCAAAATACTGAAATAACAGAGTATGGCTACTAGAATTCTAAGGCTAGCCAAAATTTAGTATTTAAATGTAGGGTTTTGGATAAATTCCAAGATTACCCTTAATGAGCTAGGTTATAAGTATTTTAGTACAGTAGACTTAGGTATTTAAGCTTTTTATTTAATTTAGGAGCTAATTATAGGTAATTAAAATAAAATATTTTTTTCTTATTATTTTCTGTAAAATTTTCCCTAAAATATTTATTTAAATATTATTTTAAAATACACATAAAATTATTTTATGCTTAAAATTTTCATTTTGCATGAAAATTCATTTTATGTAAAATAAATTATTTTATGCTAATGCACTTCATGTAAATCATTTATTTAACAATAATAACTCATATTATGCATATTAAAATTAATTTAATATGCCATATACTCATCAATCACATAGCACATAAATTCCTATAAAGGTACACACTTAGTTTTACTAGTTCTAAGTCAAGTAATTTGCCACGAAAATTCCTAAGGTGAGTGTGGGTTGTTACAGCAGAACAGAGAATTGAGCTCTCGCGAATGGGAATCGTAATAGGATCATGTTTCAAGGACAAATATTTGGAGCTATTCAAGCTGTAGAAGAAAAGGGAAAAGCATGAGTTTTCGCTTTAAACTAGCAAGATGTTAAGGCTATCAAAAATGTGGTGATAGGTATTGTGTCTTTAGAAGCAATTTTGGCTAAGAGTCTATTTAATTATGGGGGAACCCATTATGTTGTATCACCTGCTTATGCTATGAATTTGTGTAGAACTAAAGAGTTGTTGCATGAACCCTTGGTGGTAACCACACCTTTGGATCAGACAGTAGAAGCAAATAAGAATCTCAAAGGGTGTATAGTAGAGATTAAAGGTAGACATATATATATATATATATATATATATATATATATATATATATATATATATATATATATATATATATATATATATATATATATATATATATATATATATATATAGTAACAACTCACACCTACCTTAGGAGTTTCGTGATTGATTTCTTGAATTTAGAATGATTATGTCAAAATATGTGCTTTTATGGAAATTCATGTGTGATGTGATGAGTATGTGGCACATTAAATTAATTTTAATATGCCTAATATGAGTTATTATTATAAAATAAATGATCTATATGAAGTGCATTAGCATGGAATAAATTATTTCACATAAATTAAATTTTCACACACAAAGTAATTTTTAAGCATAAAATAATTTTATGAGTATTTTAAAATAATTTTTAAATAAATATTTTGGGGTAAATTTTAAAGAAAATAACAAGAAAAATATTTTTATTTTAATTACCTATAATCAGCCCCAAAATTAATTAAAAAGCCCAAATAACCAAAAAACCTACTACACCAAAATACTCTTAACCTAGCTCATTAAAGGTAATTTTGAAAATTTACCCAAAACCCTAGATATATTATATGAATTTCAGCCAGCCCTTCAATCTAGTAGCCACCATTCTGTTATTTATTATTTTGATAGAAAAATTCTCTCAAAATTATTCTCTCTACTGAAATTCACAAAATACCTTCAAACTTTGCGATTTCACAACCGTTTCCTAAGTCTTTCCTCTCCTTTCAATTTACCATTTAATTTTTACGAAACAAATCATAGAAAAATTATTTTGAACTGAATATTTACTGATTTTTATTGATTAAATTCCACCTAGGTGAATTCATGAGAGAGAAACTAATTTTTCTACCGAAAACACCAACCTTTCCACGCTATTTCTCCAAAAGCGAATCATACAACTCAAAATTGAAATTTTCATGCATAAACACTACAAGGGGGGCTATTTCTAAATATTTGTATTCTAAATTAATTTTTGATGTGCTTAAATGAAAAATATCAAATTAAATCACATTTCTGCATATTACTATAATCACCGAAATGTTTTGGAAAACAAGAAAATTCAAGGTTTTCATCCTAGAACTTGAAAGTTGGAAAATTCAATGATTTTATAATTGAATGGCTGCCAATTGGTGTATGTTAGTGTTCTAAACTAATATTTGTTATGATTGAATAAAAAATAATGATTTAAATCACGTGTTTACACATTACTGTAATAATCGGAAAGTACCAAAAACAAGAAAACTCATGATTTTTCATCCTAAAACATAAATTTGGAAATTTTCATGCATATGGATTTATATATGTGCCGATTCCTACATGTTCATATTCCACAATGATTTTTACTTTGATTACATGAAAAATCTTTGTTCAAACCATGTTTTTATATATTACTGTAATAGACGAAAAGTAAGAAAAGTAAGAAAATTCAGGTTTTCTCTTTTATGGGGCATTCGGCCTACATTAGGATTCTTATCCCAATGTCTATAATTTTTATGTAATGTATTTTAATGATTATTGGCATGTATGAATGAATGATAAATGGTTAAATTGCATGTTGGTTGAAGGAATGACTCTAGACAAGGCTAGAGACAATTTGGTATACTTAAGGTATCTTAACCTTATGTTGTGATCGCAATGTGAATGTGATTGGGTAATATGAAAATAGGTTTTATGAGGAATTAATAATGAAATAATGATCTTGAATTGATGAAGAGATTGATTGAATGAATTCGTCTTAAGAAATGAGCATGACACTTGAATGGGTATTGATAAGTTGACATGTATGGAAGTGTTAAGTGTACTAAGATAATTGTTAAAGTGAACTGATATTACGATCATGACATTTTGTTTAACTTGAGAAAATTGTTAATATGAGTTATAATGTGGTTTCATATGAGCCTATAAAGGCTAAGTGTACAAGACTTTTAAAGTCAACATGTTATGTGCAAATGATGAGTGCACATCATTGTGCAACTCTAAGTATATATGAATATTATATGTACATATGGTAGTTATGGGATAGGATAGCATGATGATTAAATAAATACTAAGCATTGAATTAAATATTATGTTAGAGCTTGAGGAGTTTTAGAGGTTCAAGGGCTATGAGTGTTAGGAGCAAAGGAACCACAAGGTGAGTAAATATTATGTTTCAAGTAACAAGTGCAAGCTATCATGTTTTATGAACCTTTGATATCTTGAAACCCAAGTTCTTTTCTATTTTAATGATTTCTTTATAAGCTTGGGTTGCCAAAAGACAATTGGTCCGAAACTATTTTTGATTATCCAATGATAATACCTTTGTGATTATTGTCCTAACTTATATTTTTCTGGATCTACACTGTTGTTCATCTTTTGTTAAATAAGATAAACTTCTATTGCTATTATGTTACATGTGATAGTATCCTTCAATGCTACTGTTACCTTTATGTGTTATGAATTATATTATGAATTATGTGTGAACATGGCAGTAGCATTCACTTTACATGTTATGAGTTATGTGTGGAAAAGGTAGCAGCCTTCACTCTATATTACGTTATGAGTATATTTTGTTACGAGTGGACAAGGCAGCTGCCTTCACTCTATATTATGTTATGAAGGGACAAGACAATAGCCTTCACTCTATATTATGTTATGAGCAAACAAGGCAACTGCCTCCACTCTATATGTTATAAGCTTATTTTTGTAAACCTTGTTAAATCGCAAAGCCATGAACTGTGAAATCATAAATTATGAACTATGAGCTATGAAACCTTCTAAGGGATATATGTTATTATATAAGTCATATTGTTTACTCATTGAGATCATTGATCACACTCCTTTTTCCTTATGTGGTTCCAGGTGAGCATTATGGGGAGGCTAGCTGATCGCTCAAGCTACCTACTCCGCTTGGGAAATTCCCTTGTCAAAGTTATAATAATACCATGCTATGATGAGTTCTTAAATACTCCAAGAGTTATTATGGGAATTTTATTTTAGAATATCATGTTGGTGACTTATGATTCTTTTATTAGATGACCTAAAAGATTACCCCTGCCAAGGACCGCAACCTAGTGCACTGCGAGTGGCATGCAAGAGGATATGGTGAGAGATGTTCAAGAAAGTTGTGCTGTGATTCACCGCAAGGAATAGAAGGTGCCTGAAGAAGAGGACCCTGAGGAGTATTTGGACCATGATTGGGTTTATAGTAAGATTGAGAAACTAGAGAGTGACGACTCAGATTTGAGGGAGGAGAACTGATGTCTTAGGCTTTTGGTTCATGCCTTGAGGGAGGATGTGGAGCAACTTAAGATGAAAGATGTTAAGCAAATGGATGACCACACACCTGGAGATTCTGACTACGTGACATCTAGGACTTTGTCCTTGATGGGTCATACGCCGAATAAGGATTTACTCTGCTATAAGTGTCATGGTTTCGGTCACATTTTTGTTAATTGCCCTCTTATTGATTACTCGCCTAAGCGAACATGGAAACTGCTTGACATCCATCCATATGAGGGGCACAATTGAGGTTTGCGCTAGTAGTAGATAACTATTAGCCTAGGGGTATAAGAGTCATGCGATATGAATGACGTTAATTGATAACTTAATGACTTAGTGTGCATTGATTCTTTTTGCCTATGGCATGATTCATTTCTATATGATAGGAAAATTCGCGATGCTATATGTTACATGATTATGATACATGATACATGCTATGTCCTATGTGACATATGCTATATGATAAGTGATATGTGATATGTGTCATGTGATATGATATGATGGGTACTTAAGAAAATGCATGATAAGTATGATATTTTGATAGTAGGGTTAAGTGGATTAGAAAGACAAGTTGACTAAGTTTTGAACCAATTTAGATTAATGATTGATGGTTTATTGTTATAAGGTATGAAATGCTTACGTGTCACAATGGTTTGATTTATGAATTATATGGAGTAATTAAATGATAATTGTGATTGATGCCATAAGAAGAGAAATGATATTTACTAATGATCAGTAAGAGAATGAAACAAATAAGTTACATTATATATACATAAGTATACGGTATGAAGTAAGTGAAGTATATTAAGGAATTTGTGACTTAGATGCTACCATATAGACTAGAACAATAAGAAAGCTAGGAATTTCTCTATCACTTATGTTAATATCGAGTATAGTCAAAGGAAGAATATTTACCTAAAGTGATTTGAAAGAAGAAGGTATTATTCCCATTCAAAATTCTAGTGCAAGATGCTTGATTGATTTTGGTGCTACGCATGCATTTATGTCTTCAAGTTTTGCTGAGAGTTTTGGTAAAGATAAGGAATTATTGAATGAACCCTTAATAGTGTTAACTTCTTTGGGAGAAATAATGGAAGTAAAGTATATATTTAAGGACTATGAGGTAGATATTAATGGATGAAAACTTCTAGTGGAGTTAATAGAACTTAATGTATTAGAATGTGATCTTAGGAATGGATTGGCTATATGGGTATGGAGCTTATATTGACTATAGAGAAAAGCAGGCAGAATCTTAAGCTAAGGGTGGGGAGAAATTTGAGTATCAAGGAGATACCTATGATTAAGGTCTACTCGCGTAATCATGGAATAGATGAGTACACTTAGGAAGCCGAGGAAGGGATGCGGCAGAAGCATCCCCAGTTTTCGAGAACGTATGAGTAAGTATTTAAATTCGAGGATGAATTTCTTTTGAGAGGGGGAGACATAAAAGGATAAGTATGATACTACACAATTTTGAAAATATAAATGGTTTTAAATATACTAGAAAGAGATTTGAGTCCTCAGGATGAGAAATGTTTTAAGGTGTTAGATACAATAATGTTCAATTGAGGTTACTGGAGAATTTGGTAGTGATCTTTAGTACGAAAAGAATTTTTAGTGAGATAACCTAGAATGGCATATATTTGGAAAGATATAAGACTTGTATAGAGATTTCATTGAATGGCAATGGTATTAGAAGGTTCATTATTTTAATATGGATAAGTTAAAAGATTAGGAATGTGAAGTATAGCGAGACGTAAGTGGAAAACCTAAAGTGAGATGATATTACGAGCTAAAGGTATAAAAAAAAATTATGAGGCATTAGGTAATTAAGTCATGGTAATGATGGATATATTATACAAAAAGAGGGTAAGTCTCAAATAGTTTTGAGAAGTTTATTTGGGATTGTAAATTAATAGAATGCAAGTTCATTTGGGATATGATATATATAGGAATGTTTGTTAAGTTTGAATATGTTTTAGATGATAAATGATGAAAGTGTCGAAATTGTAATATTAGCAAGGTATTAAACACAGAAATATTTATTGAGGTTAAAATAGATTAAGTAACAATTATTAATATGGAAAGAAAATTATCAAATATCAATTGTAGTTATTAATTTGAAATTTATCTGTTGAATTCTTATCTGACTAATGTGATAAATAATGAATGGAAGTAGTGATTAAGGTATTAGTATAAATGTTAATATTAATAGAGATATGAGGAAAAGAAATACTTAGGATCATATTTGATTAAAGGTGAAATTAAAGGTTCTATTACTTTTGTTTAATGTTAAGGGATACAAAATTATTAAGGATTAGTTCTAAGATTTGTTTGAATAATAGAATAATATAGGTGTAGCTTAAGCTGAAAGTTTATCTGAGTGATTTTTGATAGCTTGTGAGTATGTTCCTTACTGTATTCTATATGTTAATTGTAGTTAGATATTGTGTTTGAGTGGCGCAGCAAAAGCGTGGTGGAGAAATTAAGTAGAGTGTGTTGTACGGTTAGATTTGAAAATTCAAGGATGAATTTTTTTTAAAGAGGGGAGAATGTAACAACTCACACCTACCCTAAGAGTTTCATGATTGATTTTTTGAATTTAGAGTGATTATATCAAAATATGTGCTTCTGTGGAAATTCATATGTGATGTGATTTATGAGTATGTGGCACATTAAATTAATTTTAATATGCCTAATATGAGTTATTATTGTGAAATAAATGATTTATATGTAGTGCATTAGCATGGAATAAACTATTTGACATAAATTGAATTTTCACGCACAAAGCGATTTTTAAGCATAAAATAATTTTATGAGTATTTTAAAATAAATTTTAAAGAAATGTTTTAGGGTAAATTTTAAAGCAAATAATAAGAAAAATATTTTTATTTTAATTACCTATAATCAGCCCCAAAATTAATTAAAAAGCCCAAATACCCAAAAGCCCACTACACCAAAACACTCTTAATCTAGCTCATTAAGGGTAATCTTGGAAATTTGCCCAAAATCCTAGATATATTATATGAATTTCAGCTAGGCCTTCATTCTGGCAGCCACCATTCTATTATTTTATTATTTTGACTAAAAAATTCTCTCAAAATTATTCTCTCTACCAAAATTCACAAAATACCTTCAAACTTTGCGATTTCACGACCGTTTCGTAAGTTTTTTCTTTCCTTTCAATTTGCCATTTGATTTTTATGAAACTAATCATGTAAAAGATATTTTGAACTAAATATTTACTGATTTTTATTGATTAAATTCCGCATAGGTGAATTCATGAGAGAGAAACTAATTTTTCTACCGAAAACATCAACCTCTCTACACGATTTTTCCAAAAGTAAATCCTACAACTCAAAATTGAAATTTTCATGCATAAGCACTATAGGTGGGCAATTTCTGAATATTTGTATTCTAAATTGATTTTTGTTGTGTTTAGATAAAAAAAAATATTGAATTAAATCATTTTCTGCAATAATGACCGAAAAGTTTCGAAAAACAAGAAAATTCAAGGTTTTTGTCCTAGAACTTGAAAGTTGGAAAATTCTATGATTTTATAATTGAATGGCTGCCAATTGGTGTATGTTAGTGTTCTAAATTGATATTTGTTATGATTGAAAGAAAAATAATGATTTAAATCGCGTGTTTACACATCATTGTAATGATCGGAAAGTACCAAAAATAAGAAAACTCATGGTTTTTCATCTTAAAACCTAAAGTTAGAAATTTTTGTGCATATGGATCTATATATGTGCCAATTCTGATATGTTCATGTTCCACAATGATTTTTTTTTTATTACAAGAAAAATCTTGGTTCACACCATATGTCTACATATTACTGTAATAAATAGAAAGTGCGAAAAGTAAGAAAATTCAGGTTTTCTCTATTACGGGGCATTCAGCCTACATTGGGATTCTTAGCCTAATGTTTATAATTTTTATGTAATGTATTTTAATGATTATTGGCATGTATGAATGAATGATAAATGGTTAAATTGCATGTTGGTTGAAGGAATGACTCTAGATAAGGCTAGAGACAATTTGTTATAGTTAAGGTCTCTTAACCTGAGGTTGTGATTGCAATGTGAATGTGATTGGGTAATATGAAAATAGGTTTTATGAGGAATTAATAACAAATTAATGATCTTGAACTGATGAAGAGATTGATTGAATGAATTAGTCTTAAGAAATGAGCATGACTTGAAAGGCTATTGATAAGTTGACATGTATGGAAATGTTAAGTGTACTAAGATGATTGTTAAAGTGAATTGATATTAAGATCATGAAATTTTGTTTGACTTGAGAAAAGTATTGATATGAGTTATAATGTGATCTTATGTGAGCCTATAAAGGCTAAGTGTGCAAGACTTTTAAAGTCAACATGTTATATGCAAGTGATGAGTGCACATCTATGTGCAACTCTAAGTATATGTGACTGTTATATGTACATGGGATAGTTATGGGGTAGAATAGCATGATGATTAAATAAATACTAAGTATTGGGTTAAATATTATGTTAGAGCTTGAGGAGTTTTAGAGATTCAAAGGCTACGAGTGCTAGGTGCAAAGGAACCACAAGGTGAGTAAACATTATGTTTCAAGTAACAAGTGCAAGCTATCATGTTTTGTGAACCTTTGATATCTCAAAACCTAAGTTCTTTTCAATTTTAATGATTTCTTTGTATGCTTGGATTGCCAAAGGACAATTGGTCTAAAACTATTTTTTATTATCCAATGCTGATACCTTGGTGATTATTATCCTAACATATATTTTTCTGGAACTACACTGTTATTCATCTTTTGTTAAATAAGCTAAACTTCTATTGCTATTATGTTACATGTGATAGTATCCTTCAATGCTACTGTTACCTTTATATGTTATGAATTATATTATGAGTTATGTGTGAACATGGCAGCAGCCTTCGCTTTATATGTTATGTGGACAATGCAGCAACCTTCACTCTATATTATGTTACAAGTGGACAAGGTAGTAGCCTTCACTCTATGTTATGTTACGAGTAGACAAAGCAGCTGTTTTCACTCTATATTATGTTAAAAGCAGACAAGGCAATAGCCTGCACTCATATGTTATGAGTTATAAGCTGATTTCTGTAAAATCGCAAGCCATGAACTATGAAATCATAAATTATGAACTATGAGCTATGAAACGTTCTAAGGGATATATGTTATTATATAAGTCGTATTGTTTAGTCATTGACATCATCTATCTCACTCCTTTTTCCTTGTGTAGTTCCAAGTGAGCATTATGAGAAGGCAAGGTGATCGCTTAAGCTACGTACTCTGCTTGGAAAATTCCCTTGTTAAATTTATAATAATACCATGCTATGATGAGTCCTTAGATGCTCCGGGAGTTATTATGGGAATGTTATTTAGAATATCATATTAGTGACTCTATTTGCAGTCTTATTATTATTTTCTTATGGATTGTATTAAAGTATATTTTTAGCTTTCGCAACTTAAGATTTTTCCTTTATAAAAGGTTTTATTAAGTTAATGTATGAGGTTTGGTACGATCCTAGGCAATTTTTGCATATGTATGAGTGGGTTTTATGGACGTGGGTGACCTTATATCTCTCGATGTTCTAGGACCGTCATGTCTCTGAAATTGGGATGTGACACACACACACATTCACACTCAACATATTTCCAAAACCCATTTTGAATATCACATATTCAAGGTTTCTATATTTTGAAATCATTTTTCAAATTATAGAATTTATTTGATTGGAAAATAAATCCAAAACAATTTTGGAAAAAATAAAAGTTGGGTATAAACACAATGGAGTTGCATATCGCGACTACAATATGGATTCACAGGGGCAATCTTAATATTGCAGGTGCGACATCAATATAGCAGGTGCGATTCTTGTGATCGATCAATGCTCAAGTTTACAGGTGCAACATCAATATTGCAGTTGCAATATGTAAAATGAGGTCGCAACTTCTGTGTTTGAGAGCGCAAAATTTATGCAATAACTCTTTTCAATTAAATCAAAACCTCCAAAACAACACATAGAATGGTTTTACACATAAAAAGATTCCAATCAAATGAATGATGGCACCAATTACAATAGAAACAAGGTGGTAGGGTGAAATTTCAAATAATTTAAAATTTCACTTCTCCCATTTTGGTCCAAAATTCAATCAAGCAAATCAACTAATTTGTGTGTAAAACACATATGCATAGAAAGAATAAAGAAGAGTAATCATATTACCTCTTGAAAGTTCCTTCTTACTTTAACAAAGAGCTCCAAAGTGTGAAGCCTATAGATTATCCACACCTAGCTCATCTTCAAGTTTCCTATTAGTTTTTTTGGTATTCTTGAATCCTTCTCTTACTTGCCCAATTTTGATTTAAGATTTTCTTTCAAAAACCCTTAGGAAGATAAGGTTTTCTGTTTAATTGTTTTGGACTAAATCCAAATTTTCAATTTGCAAGAAATTTATTCTTTCACAAAGAACCAAGAAAAAGAATTGAAGATTAAAAGAAAATTGAAGAAACCCTTTCTTTTTTTCTTTTTCTCTCTCAAGTTATCTCTCTAAAAATTGTTCCAAGATGAAAAATGATGTTCAACATTGATAAAGAAGATAAAGACAAACATTTTGTATACATTTTTCTTCAAGTCTTTATACATATTTCTTCAAGTCTTCATAAAAACTCTTATGCCCTTATATCACTTTGTGCTCTAAGTAAAATGTCCATTTTACCGTTTAGGGTTAATGAATATTTCCATAAAGCCTTAAAGTGGAAAAGATTATTTTAGCCTTAGTGAAAATTTTCTAATACCTAAACCTATCCAATGGGCTTAGTGAATAGTGAATATTTGAATAATGAATATTTTCTAATATCTAAATTTGCATCCTTTCTATATCATATATGCGTTTGGGCCACATCTCATGTATTTAATATTTTCACTAAGCTTAAAATTAATTTTTTGATTTATTTAGTCCAAATAATATTCAACATAATCTTTCTTATTTGCATCATTTACAAATTAAGATTTAATTAATTCAAAGCCTTTATGGATTTAAACTTCGGGACAGGCTAGAGTCATTGTAAATTTAATTACAAGTTCAATTCTTTTACTACTAATCAATTAATTACACACTTTAATTTATTATTATGGTAACCCTTTTACACTTAAAAGGTGATCACTGTTAGGTGTGTGACTTTTTAGGTTCATGTCTAATCAGCAATAGGAATTAGAAAATATTTATTTGTACTAATTTGAAATCCCCACTTTGCACTTAGTCCTATAAATTGTGAGTGACAACTAACATTCCATATCATGACTATCTAATTAGAAATGAATGTTTAAAGTCGATTACTTAAATATCACATGGACCATCGATTATAAATCATCATACACTGAAATCCCTTGATCAAAGATCCCAATCTTAACTAGGTTAATGATTTATGTCAAACCCTAATATGCCTCGATTTTATGTCCTTATCTTAATTCTAATTCTTGATGAGATTAAATTCATACTGGAAACTCTTTATGGTAATCTTACTAATCTAGCCATAAACTTTAGTTATCAAGAATAACTAGATAGCATAAGATCTTAACCTTGTATAGCATAGAATCTTAACCTTGTCTACTCAAGGTAATGAATTTCTTATCTTGGCAATTACTCACCTCCATATATTCATACAAATTAGAACTATCATATGCCATATATATGTACATGAATAGCATATCTATGTAAGCAGTAATAAATCATAACCATCTATGTATAAGATACATTATCCCTCAAGTCAAAGGACTATATACACTATTTTATCCTAGATGATTAATAAATGACAAGTAGTAAAACACCATATTATTATCATCTAATATCACAATTTGACTATTCATCATATCAATATTCATGTGTTTGTATCAACAATTGATATGAACATGAAAATAGGCCCAAAACTAATTAAAACATGAAAATAAAGTAGTTTAAACAACTCTTGGGCTATATACATAACATAGGCAGCCCAAACACTGAATAAAACATGATAAATTGAATTTGAAAAGCCCAAACATGAAGGGTCCAATTTGAATGAAGAATGACAGCCTTGTAAACACTTGAATAGATTAGGCCCAAGTAAATAGGAATATAATTTGGCCTCTTCATCTTGACATTAGGCTTGAATATATTGATTAAGCCCTTGAAGCTTCCTTGAATACAATTGGATCCATATGCAAAGCTCATGATCCAGATATCCTTGATTGATTTATAGGAAACTTCATACAATCTCATATTCTTCTTGAATGATCCATCAATCATGCGCAATGGTTGTATTGCATGCCTTTGTAAGCTATCTTAATAGAAATGACAACTTTGAAGAACCTTCTTGAAATCTTTCTTATGCATGTATTTGTGAGTTTCTTGCAAGGTATATGGATTCTCATCAACTGATATGAACCCCAAGTATATTAAACTTGAGACCTAATTATCTTTACGCTTGGAAGCAACTCCTTGGAAAGCTAAATCAGGTTTTCCCCAAGTCCGCGACCCAAATCCAACCCATGATAGAGCACCTTGGAATATGATCACCTTTAGATGATGATCTCCGCGACACAATACCAACTCATGAAGGAGAACCTTGGAATAAATACGCACAAAGTAATTAGCTTTGATTGTATGAACTTAATTCAAGCAAGAATCAAAACCAAGAGATCACTCTCTTAAGAAAACTAAATTTTATTGATCATAACTTAACTTCATTTTACATGAATGGTTGAGTTTATATAGAGGCTTAACCCTAAATTAGAATTAGCTAAGGATTCGAAAATCTTCCAATATAAAGATTTAAGATTCCTAATTAGAAACTAATTCCTAAATAATAACTAAGTTAGAACTAAATTCTAAAATAAGTTAGGAATCCTTCCTATATAAGAGAAGCTATTTCCTAACTAGAAACTGAAATCTAATTAATTAAACTATAAAATTCGGATGGGCCTTTGACTTAACATAAAATAGGCCTAAAACTAATTAAAACATGAAAATAAAGTAGTTTAAACAACTCTTGGGCTATATACATAACATAGGCAGCCCAAACACATAATAAAACATGATAAATTGAATTTGAAAAGCCCAAATATGGAAGGTCCAATTTGAATGAAGAATAGCAGCCTTGTAAATACTTGAATAACTTAGGCCCAAGTAAATAGGAATGTAATTTAGCCTCTTCATCTTGACATTGGGCTTGAATATATTGATTAAGCCCTTGAAGCTTCCTTGAATACAATTGGATCCATATGCAAAGCTCATGATCCACATATCCTTTATTGATTTATAGGAAACTTCATACAATCTCATATTCTTCTTGAATGATCCATCAATCATATACAATGATTGTATTGCATGCCTTTGCAAGCTATCTTGATAGAAATGACAACCTTGAAGAACCTTCTTGAAATCTTTCTCATGCATGTATTTGTGAGCTTCTTGCAAGGTATATGGATTCTCATCATTCCCTCCCTCCTCAGGATGATTCGTCCTCGAATCTGGATTTGAGCACTTAGTAGGAAATGCATTGCTTTTATCACCTCTTGTCTTCCATGAAAATCCTTCTTTAAAATCCTGAAAAAGAGAAACAAAACTAAACAAAGAAAATTCAAGCTTGTTAGTGTTAGAAAACAAAATATCCTTGATACTTTCTTTTTCAACAATGCTCACTTGTTTTCTCTCTTCACTCTCAATCTTTTTATTTGAACTTTCTATTATCTCTTTTCTCTCATTTGAAAGTTCATTTTCTTCCTCACTTACTAATTCTTTCTTTTCACACTCACTCTTTTTTCTTTTCACTCTCTTTCTTTATGCACTCTTTTTCTTTTATTTCACTATTTTCAACAAAGTCTATTTTGTTTACAACAACTTCTTGAGGAGGTTCATATGTTGGAATTCCTTTATGAATAAATTCTTCACCCTTTAATAAGGACTCTTCATTTGTAAGCTCTGAAGGTTTTAAGTCATTTTCATAAGTAACTTCCACAGCTTCATTTTGCACATTGCTTTCCTCCTTTTTAAAATTCTCGTCACCTTCATTCTCTCCTTTTGACACACTCAATTCTGGCACTACAAGCTCAACATCACCATTTTGTCTTTGAAGTTCTTCCTCTCTTTTTCTTTGTATCTTCACTTGATCTTCATACAATTCTTCTTGAGAAAGAGGAGCAAGGGTAGTATGCTTACCATCTTTTAGTGGGACTTTATAGTGGTTAGTAGATTTGATGTGTTTTGCTTGACTAAAGTGTATCCATGGCTTTCCAAAGAAAACATATGTCACATTCATTGGTACAACATCACACCAACCTTCACTTTTATACCTTCCTAAAGAGAATGAAACTAAAGCTTTCTTTAATCTTGACATATTTATTCAACAAATACAATGAGTGTGGCCTTAGATGCTTTCCAGTGGGCAAATTTAATTTCTCAACTAGCTCAAGGCTCGTAAAATTGACAACACTCAATCTATCAATGATCATACAGTAGACTCTATTTTGGATGCGACATCTTGTATGAAAAAACATCGTTACATTCTTCATCCTTCAATATCTGCATACGTACTTCTTGGCTAATAGCCATTAATTCTTTTCGAAATTCTTGATCAACTTCCATTGTACAAAACCTAAAAAGAATGTTAATAAAGTAAAATAATATCTCACTTCACTCCCTCACGTGTTTCACTCAAGTATTGTCAATCACTTGTGTTTCACTCAATTTGTTATGGCTTTTCTCTTTATGAGCTCACACTTAGCCTTTTTTCCACCCAAATCTCTTGTCAAGATTAGTTGCAAAAATCAAATTAATACAATCTTACTAAATTACAATGTGAAATAAAAAATCCAAAGACTCAAAATGAAACAAGAAACAAGAAATAAGGAATCCTAAAGACACTAGGAAAACAAGAATCCTAATTGAACTAGGAAAATAAAATTAGAATTTTGACTTAGAAAAATAGAAATAGAAATCCTAATTGAAATTGGAAAACAGAAGTTAAAATCCTAATGGAACTAGGAAAACAATATAGGAATCCTAATGGGATTAGGAAACCTAATGAGACACAAATAAGGATTGAAATAAAACGAAAACTGAAACGAATAATGAAATAGTTAAATTAGAAAGAAATCAGAATGAAAATAGGATTAGAAAAGTCAAACCAAATTTAGAAAGGAATAGGAAACCAATCCTAGCTTGTTTTGGAAGGATGCTTAGACTTGGTCAAACTCCTTGTAGGATGCTAAAATCTTTGATTTTTCTTGTATAATCTTGAAAATCAGCTTCTTTTCTTGTCCTCTTCACTTTAGGAACTAAATAACTTCTATAAATACACAAAAAAGTCATATTTCAACACTTTTTGATTCTTCTTTTCTTTTTAGATGAATTTTCCTTCTTTTTTTTTTAATTCTTTTTTTTTTTGATTTCTTTCTTTTTTTTCCTTTTTTTTTTTTAATTACAGTAGCAAATTGCAAGGAAAATTAACAAACAAATTGAAGATTAAATACAAGAAGTCAAACCAAATTTGAAGTCTTCAAGCTTGGGTGAGTCCTCCCTTCTTTCTTCTTGAATTTGAATTGGCTTCCAAGTATGGATTTGACCTTCCAATGAAACAAGGAATAGAAATACGAATAGGATGGAATGAATGAAGGAACAAACAAACAAAGAAAAACAAAAGGTAAAACGATTTGGATTTTTTTTTTTTTTTTGAATTTTTAGACCTGAAACAATAACAAACAGAATTAACGAGATGAAAATGAAGGAATTCAACAAAAATGAAAAGAAACGAAAACAAGAAAATAAAAGAAAATAGAAAACACAAACAAAACGGAAAGATATAACCTGATTTTGAGCCTAAGCTTTGATACCAAACTGATATGAATCCTAAGTATATTAAACTTGAGACCCAATTATCTTTACGCTTGGAAGCAACTCCTTGGAAAGCTAAATCAGGTTTTTCCCAAGTTCGCGACCCAAATCCAACCCGTGATAGAGCACCTTGGAATATGATCACCTTTAGATGATGATCTCCGCGACACAATACCAACTCATGAAAAAGAATCTTGGAATAAATACGCACAAAGTAATTAGCTTTGATTGTATGACTTGATTCAAGCAAGAATCAAAACCAAGAGATCACACTCTTAAGAAAACTAAATTTTATTGATCATAACTTAACTTCATTTTACATGAATGGTTGAGTTTATATAAAGGCTCAACCCTAAATTAGAATCAGCTAAGGATTAGGAAATCTTCCAATATAAAGATTGAAGATTCCTAATTAGAAACTAATCCCTAAATAATAACTAAGTTAGAACTGAATTCTAAAATAAGTTAGGAATCCTTCCTATACAAGAGAAGCTATTTCCTAACTAGAAACTGAAATCTAATTAATTAAACTATAAAATTCGGATGGGCCCTTGACTTAACATAAAATAGGCCCAAAACTAATTAAAACGTGAAAATAAAGTAGTTTAAACAACTCTTGGGCTATATACATAACATAGGCAGCCCAAACACTGAATAAAACATGATAAATTGAATTTGAAAAACCCAAATATGGAAGGTCCAATTTGAATGAAGAATGGTAGCCTTGTAAACACTTGAATAGATTAGGCCCAAGTAAATAGGAATGTAATTTGGCCTCTTCATCTTGACATTAGGCTTGAATATATTGATTAAGCCCTTGAAGCTTTCTTGAATATAATTGGATCCATATGCAAAGCTCATGATCCAAATATCCTTGATTAATTTATAGGAAACTTCATACAATCTCATATTCTTCTTGAATGATCCATCAATCATGCACAATGATTGTATTACATTCCTTTTTAAGCTATCTTGATAGAAATGACAACCTTGAAGAACCTTCTTGAAATCTTTCTCATGCATGTATTTGTGAGCTTCTTGCAAGGTATATGGATTCTCATCATCATCATATCAATATTCATGTGTTTGTATCAACATCATATGTCAAACAATATGAGACTCACTACCTTCATAATCATTTGTATCACTTACTAATCATAGAAAAAAAATAGAGGTGATGGTCTTTCAGAATTAATGATGTCTAGTCATTAATCCTATGACCATGAACATATTTAAAATATTTGTATAAGAGCAATCTATCACTTACATTCTTTACATTTGAGAATAGACCCTTTTACAAATATTTAAGAACTATATTCAACAATATGAACCCCTTTCACATAATGAATATATTTATATTGTCATTGGGAATTACTATCTAATATTACATAACTAATATATGGCTCTTAGAGCATATATTGTTATCATATTTGACTTAAGTACAAATTTTCAATAAAATTAGCTTAATTAAATAAAGTTTTAGTGTCACCAAATATTCAAGGGGACAATAATCTCCCCCTTTTTTATGATGACAAAACTAAGTCTAGTTAAGCAAAAATATATAAGCACAACTAAACATAGGCTTAATCTATCAAAAAACATAGATATGAACAAATATAAACATAATATCAATATTCATCTCCCCCTTAATTAATTAAACAATCAAATGTAACTCTCGCTTTTCAACAAAAAGAGTTAAAGAAAATATCCAATGAAGCACATTTTAATCAATGTCCCCCTAACAACATGCTTATCTCAAATGAATAGACATTCAACATAACAAACAAATAAGGCAATAGATATCCAAATATATAGAAAGTGTTTGAAATAACTAACATACAAAAATATGTGCCAAAATTTAAAACAAACTACAATAAGCATTTAGAACATAAAAACACAAATGTAAATGTCTAAGATAAAGAGGGTGGTGGATCATTGGTTTAGTCTCTTAGAGTTGGATTATAAACAAGATCAGAAGCATTAGCTCTGAAAGTGAGATGTCCCTTCAAAACTTTAATCGATTCTGGAAGATCTTGATGAGATTGCTCAAGCAAATTGTAATAGTATATGCCTTAGAGCATTGTGTATGTTATGTAAATGAAAAAACTTTTCCTCAAATGGCAATATAAAATAAAAGTTTATAAATGAATTGTTCCATTATATTAAATATATATATTTAGTCCATAAATTTTTTAAAAGATGATCTCCTCTCAAGTGTTGAGAATATAGATGGCAGATCGCTGTTAAATAAATACTTTGAAAAGTTCATGGTCATAGGATTAATAACTGGATATCATTAACTCTGAAAGACCATCACATTTGTTTATAATCTATAATCAGTATGTGATATTATGATTACAGAGACATTGAGCGTCAAGATGTTTAACATGTAACACCCCAAAAGTCATTAGAGCATACAAGTCTAGAATGGAGGCAAGTGAAAGGAGAAAGTAAGGTGTAATATCCAAGATTTTCCTAACTCATTAGAGTTAGCAAGTGTACCATATGAGATCTATTTTAATGAGTATTGTGATGATGAAATTAAATTAAAATCGGGAGGGATTCAATGGGACTAAGTGACCTACTTGCTCAAATTGTGACACTAAAATGTTCATATACTATACTATCCAAGCTTTTCTAGCATATTAAGAACCATAAAAATATCATAAAAAGTGATTTTAATGAACAATATGACAATCAATAAAAAATGAAATTAATTTTGATAAACATTTAAATAGTAAAATGAAAGTCAAACTAAGTTTGACTAACATAACTAAGCTAATTATTTTCTCATGATGTGACGTTAAAGTGCTAGTAAATGGGCATAAATATAATACCTAAGATTCTCCTAAGTCATTAGAGAGAATAATAGTGACATAGGAAGTTGATTTTGATCAAAACTACAATAGCAAAATAGAATTCAAACTTAATTTGACCTAGTAAGCCTACATGATCAACTTACTTGAATAGTGTTAGTAAAGGGCTAGTAAATGTACATTATAAAGTGAATAAAATTTATCTAGTAATGGTTAGAGTGTATAGTAAAATTAGAAAGTAAAAATATATATATCAAAGTGAAAGTAAACAAATGAAAATTTTATTAAGTTACTAAGTATGGAATGTGCATATATAAATTTGTTAATGGGTTTTTGGACTTTAAGGCTTAACCATTAGATGGCTGGCCCATAAGGTCCATGGATGAGTGAACATAAAATATTTCTAGAGTTAGATATGGTTAGCCAAGACAAAATTGATGTACGAAAAGCTAGCCACCAAAATTGATTTAGTAGCCACCAAAATTGACTAAGTCAAATCCCTAAACAACTTGAACTCTCTTTTTTCCTATACCAAAGTCTACATTCATTTTTGTTCTTTCCACACCATTATGATAATCACCATCCATCTAGAGGAGATCCTAGCAATCCAATTCAATTTAATCATGGTTATCCATCTCGATAAAATTCTAGCCATTGAAATGGGTGTGATTAAATCACTACCATTCATCTACATATATAATTGCAAATTTTATGTTCATTCTTACCATTTTACTAACACCATCACAAAGGCATAATTTCTAAAAGAACCCTTCCTCCTAAATTCGGCCACCACCATAGGAATTCAAATTAAGGCTTTCCAAGGTGAATTTTTATGCTTATCTCTTGCTTTCTTTATTCTAAGCATGATTTTGGTGTTTTAGTTGCAAACTTTTTTCTTTTGTTTTGTTTGTGTAATTCGGCCAACTTATGATGAATTTACGAAAAATTAATTTTGTATGTTCCTTGGTGAAATATGAAATTTGAGCTTGAGAATTTAAGGTTTAATATGTAAAAACAAGCAAAGAAAGCATGAAACTCACCTAAGCCTTACTAAAGGGTAGTATTCAAAATTATATTTGAAGGTATCTAAGGTTATTTTGGGTGGAGAAAAATATTTTGGAAGTGTTAAATTGAATCATGGAGACTTATTTCAAGGCTTGAAAATTTTGAAGGCATAAACTAAGCCAAAAAGAGGACTTTCTATTCTAATGCTTATTTTTAATGTTTGATTGATCACATATGTTTTCTATTATATTCATTTCATAATTTAAAGGTCAATTTGAGAATTAGACAAGAAATTATAGGTTTTTTTTTTCCAAATTTGCCATAAGTTGGAAAATTAGGGTTTCATAAACTAAAATGATTTAATTGCAATTGTTTGATGGGAATCAATTGTCTAAGTATTAATTTGATGAATCTAAGATCAATTTGAGATTTGGATGAGGAATTAATCATTTTCCCCAAATTCTAGGATTTGGGGGACAAATTGGGGATGTTGAGTATTGAACTTGAATCCATGAAATTGAAGGGGCAATTAAGCTTAAGAATGGTGTAACATGATTTGTATGATATTAATTTCAAATTTCATTGATAGAAATAATTTTTTCAAAATTTAATGAATTAGGTTCATTTATAGGATTGGAAGGTGAAGGTGAAATTAATTCTATTGAATATTGAAAATTATTTAAATTGATTCTAGTTGAGTAATGTGAAGTTGAAATGTGAAATTGGGAGGAAAAGAATTATTTCTCTATAAGTGAATATATTTGACCATCAACAACTAAGGGAAAATGTTAAAATTAGTAATACGTATATGTATAGTGTGTCTTGAAAAATTAATAAGTTAGTGCTACAATAGACAAGATAAAAAGTGTTAATAAAATTAAGCTAAATTTAAACTAATGAGATAATATGGTAGTGATTAATGTGTAACTGAAATGCAAAATGTGTAGAATCTAAAAAAAACGATAAGGGCATTGTCCAAAAGTGCAAGGAGTACTACTAGCATCAAGGTTAAACATAAATAGGTGATAGCAGTATGTGCCCTAGGAGCCAGATAATAGTTATGCAATAGTAGATATTAATTCTCAATGGCACGATAATATATTCATAATGTGAAAAGGGTTTCATATTATTAAATATAGTCCTTAAGTATTTGTAAGAGGATCTATTCTCAAGTATTGAGAATATGGAAGATAGATCGCTCTTGTAAAAATATTTTAAATATGTTCATGGTCATAAGATTAATGATCGGGCATCATTAATTCTGGAAGACCATCACCTCTGTTTGTTTTCTATAATCAGTATGTGATACAGATAATTATAGAGGCAGTGAGTCTAATGCTATTTGATATGTGATGTCGATACAAACATGTGGATATTCATAGGATGAATAGTCAAAATATGATATTAGATGATAATAATATGGGGTTTTACTACTTATCAATTATTTATCATTTAGGTCATAATAGTACATATAATCCTTTGACTTGAGAGATTCTATATCTCATATATAGGAAGTTAGGATTTATTATTGCTTACATAGATGTACTATTCATGTACAGATATATGGCATGTGATGGTTCTAATTTGTTATGTATGGAGATAAGTGATTGCCAAGATAGAATTCATTACCTCGAGTAAACAAGGTTAAGATCCTATGCTATCTAGTTATTCTTGATAACTAAAACTCTTAATCAGGACAGACAGATTCACTAGAAAGAGTTTCCAGTAGGAATCTAATTTCATCAAGAATTAGAACCAAGATAAGGACATAGAATCCAGGCACATTAGGTCTGACATAAACCATTACCTTAGCCAATATTGGGATCTTTAATGAAGGGATTATAGTGCATGATGATTTATAATCGATGGTCTATGTGATGTTTAAAGTTATCAACTATAAACATTAATTTCTAATTAGGTAGTCATGACATAGAATGCTAGATGTCCCTCACGACTTATAGGACTAAGTGTGAAGTGGGGATTTCACATTAGTAGAGAAAAATATTTTCTCATTCCCATTGCTAATTAGACATGAACCTAGAAAGTCACACACCCAATAGTGATCACCTTCCAAGTGTAAAAGGTTTACCATAATAATTAATTAAAGTGTTTAATTAATTGACTAGTGGTAAAATGATTAAACATGTAATTAAATTTACAAGAACCCTAGCATGTCCTGATATTTAATCTATGAAAGTTTCTATTCAATTAAATCTTATTTTATATACGAAGCAAATGAGAAAGATTAAATTGAAAATTGATTTGGACTAAATCAAATACTTAATTTTCAGCTTAGTAAAAACCCTTAACATATGAGATGTGGCTTAAGCCTATATGTGATATGGTTAAGAGGCAATTTAGGGGGTTAGAGAAAATTCACTATTCATAAGTTCATATGATGGATTAGGGGTTAGAGAATTTTATACTAAGATTAAAATTGTAATTACATCTTTTAGCTAGTGGAAATGTCTATTTTATCCCTAAAGGATACAATAGTCATTTCACCATTTGAAGAAGCAAAGTTAACTTTGCCCCTTCACCTAATGATAAGCTAAAAGAATATGTAAGCGCATTTAAGTCTTTGTGAAGACTTAAGGGCTAAGTCTTGGAAACAATATGAGTTGAACATCATTTTTAAGATTTGAAACATCTTGAGAGAGATTTGAGAGAGAGAAAGAAAATAAGAAGAAAGTGTTTCTTCAAATTTTCTTTTAATTTTTAATTATCTTCTTTGTTCTTTATGAAAGAACAATTGCTTACAAATTGAAAATGTATTTAGTCCCAAACAAACCAAAGAGAAACCTTAAACTTCCTTAAGATTTTTGAGGAAAATATTGAATCAAATTGGGCAACTAAGAGAGTGATTCAAGAATACCAAAGAAACCAAGAGGAGACTTGGAGGTGAGCTAGGTGTGAATGATCTAGAGGCTTTATACTTGGAAAGCTCTTTATTAAAGAAAGAATGAACTTATAAGAGGTAATATGATTACTCTTCCTTCTTCTTTATATGCATATGTGTTTTACACACAAATTAATTGATTACTTGAATGAATTTTGGACCAAAATTGGGTGAAGTGAAATTTTAAAATATTTGAAATTTCACCCCACCACCTCCCTTCTGCTACTTTTGGCTCCACCAATCCTTTAATATGAGCAAATGAGTCCAAGATGAGTACTTAATAATATTGTAATAACTCAACTCGATACCAGTTGTATGTACAGAAATATATGTGAATATATCTTATTAGTATGTTAATACGTGCCCAAGTTAACGATGAATATGTGGATTAAGTTCAAATGTTTTGCATCTACATGTGAAATGTTCGCATTTTTTTTTTAATTGTTAAATAATTGATAAATAAATTTTGATTTATAAAACTCTTGGTGATTAAGAAATAAGTGTTATGAAAATTGAATTTATTACAAAAGAGGATGACCTTCTGTATTATTAAATAAATATTTTCAGACTTGAAATAATTGAATTTAAATGTTCTAAAATAATAATTTTATATGAAAATATTTTATATCGACATTCAAAGTTATAGATATTTATGAATTTACATTTGAATATTGCTATTGATATTTATATTTATTTATATTGTTATATTGATATTGATAAATTAAATTTATATTGATATTTGATATTATATATATTATTTATTAATATTGTAATATGAATATTTGAAATAATAATGAATTATTTTTAATTTAATATTGATATTTTGAATAATTTATTTATTACATTATATATTGATACTTGAAATGATATTAATTTATTATATTATTATATTAATATTTTTAAGAGAATATTTTATTAAATGAAGTATTGAATTTTAAACTTATTATTTATCAAATTGATAAAATTTTAAATTAAAGAAATTGAATTTTTATTGTGAAATATAGAAATTTGTTTAATTAATATTTGGAATTGTATATTATGATTTACATCATAATTATTGAATAATATTGTAAATTATGTGAAATTAATATTTTAGTTAAAATTATTGTTTCAAAATTTTGTGTAGCTAAATATTATTATTATTATTATTATTATTATTATGATTATTATTATTAGTGTGTGTGCATGTGTGTGTGTGTGTGTGTGTGTGTATAAAAGAAGAGAAAATCTGCTAAGCCTAAACGGGTAGAAGGAAAAGAAAAAGAAACAGAAATAGGCAGAGAGCAAAGAGAGATAGAGAGAGAGAGAGACTGACCAACGATCCACTGCCGTCTGCCCACCACCGACCGACACATGCCCCACCAAGACACAGCCCAGCTGCCGACGTTTCATCTAGCAGAAACCCATCACTAGCAACCACTAGATGGCGGCAACAAATCTTTCTAAGCCATTTTCGGTCCCCTTTTTCTGACGAAATCGATATGGTTGAACTCCTCGTAATTCCAACTTTGATTTAGTATATCATTTATTAATTTTAAATAACTTTTATTTTTTAACTAGAATCCAGCAATTCCAACAGCAGCCAACGCCATTGCTGATCATTTTCCAGCAAATTACAAAAATTGAAAGGTATATTCAGACTCCTCAAGTCATACGCTAGCTATTAGTATTCTCGGATCGCGATTCGGTCATCGTTGAAATTTTCTGGCGATCGGATTCTGTCAACCTCTAAAATTAGAGACGCTGGACAGTAGCTCTAATTTATTAAACCGAGTCACATGGTATAAATCTTGACTCCTAAATGTGTATAGATATATGAATTTATTTGTGAGAATTTAGGTAAATAGTTTATTGCAAATTAAATAGTTAAATTAGGTAATTAAATTGAGATAATTATAATTACATCTTTTGGCTAGTATAAATCTCTATTTTACCCCTAAAGGATAAATTGGTCACTTCACCATTTGAAAAAGCAAAGTCAACTTTGCCCCTCCACCAAATAAAGAGCTAAAAGGGTGTTTTTGTCTTTATGAAGACTTAAGAGTTAAGTTTTGAAGAAAATAAGTATAAAAGGGTTTTATGTTCATTTTCTTCATAAGAAAGCGAACATCATTTTTATGTTTGAAGCATTAGAGAAAGATTTGAGAGAGTTAAAAGAAAAGATGAAGAAAGTATTTCTTCAATTTTTCTTTTGATTTTTAATTTTCTTCTTTGTTTTTTATGAAAGAACAAATGCTTGCGAATTGAAAAATGTGTTTAGTCCAAAACAAACCAAAGAGAAACCTTAAACATCCTAAAGGTTTTTGAGGGAAAATCTTGAATCAAAATTTGGGCAACTAAGAGAGTGATTCAAGAACACTAAGAAGCCAAGAGGAGACTTGGAAGTGAGCTAGGTGTGGATGATCTAGACGCTTCACACTTGGGAAGGTCTTTGTCAAAGAAAGAAGAAACCTGCAAGAGGTAATATGATTACTCTTTCTTCTTCTTTCTATGCATATGTGTTTTACACAAATTAATTGATTGCTTGAATGAATTTTGGACCAAAATTGGGTGAAGTGAAATTTTAAAATATTTAAAATTTCACCTCACCATCTTGCTTCTGATGTGTTTGGCTCCACCATTCCTTCAGGAGATGTTCCTAAGGATGTCATCATTTAAATAAATAGCAAAATAGTTCAAAGATATCACATCTACTGGTTAGCTAGTAAAAGTAAATATACTTTCACAATGGAAGGTTCAAAGGGTTACACCAACCTATCCTTTGCAAGAATTGACCACTGAATTTTATCAGCATAATTTTATTTCCAATTTTCATTCATGTGGGGGATTGTTAGAAAAATGAATGGAAAATTGAATAGATTTATTTTTTTTTGTAACATTCCTTTTAATGATGGATTTATGCATTTGTAACTTTCACATTTATGGGTAAAAAATTTAATATTTTTATGCCCATTTTAGCCTTTTGATTCATATATAAAGAGGTCTCTTTCATTCTTTAAGCCACAGAAAAAAAAGATTTTGCTCTCTAACTTTTTCTTAGAAGCTCTTTAAGTATTCTTAGAGAATTCTCAAGTTTTTAAGGTTTTTCAATTGGTGATAAAGTTAGCACGGTTGTAATTCGTAGAGAAGTAATTTTGTGCTACTCAAAATTACTTAGTTGCCATTGTATTGTAGTTCGTAGAGAAGTAATTTTGTGGTGCTCAAAATTACTTAGTTGCCGTTGTATCCTAAAAAATAGTCGTCAAATCAATCCTCAAGTACCGTTAGTGAGGGACGAATATGTTTTAAGGAAACTGTGTATAATACAAGTCTCAGTTTGCATTTCTTATTCTTTATATTATTTCTATGTCCTTGTAATTTTATTTATATTTATTTATAAATATTATTTTGGATTATATTTCAATTATAGTTTACTACTTGACTAACATGAAGAAGTCAAAGTGCTCAATAGAGTAACTTGCATTACTCATTATTCACTACCATTACTAAAATCCAAGATTCACACAAAAGTAATTTTCACTGTCATTACAAGGTATTTGCGGACCTGAAAAACATATTCACCAGCGTTATGAGTTAGTAATTGCCATTTTTCAAAAGGTCAAGAATGAAGTAGCATTCACTAGAATGACCAAATCTTCGTCATTGTTACAAAGGAAAGTAACTCCCATTATACATAGACTCTTTGGCATGAACACGTCAAATTAAATGAAATCTAGTGGACTTCTATCCACTGAGAAAATAGCGGGAGTAGTTATGACTTGATTAATGAGCCAAACAGCCCAAATTTTCAACTTGTATAAATACTAGAAGATTCAAATAAGGTTAGAATTCTTGCCAAGTGAAAATCAAGTGCTATATATGCTATTTTGAGTAAAAACCCTTCAATTCTAATATTTTTTCAATCATACTATGATATTGAACACTCAAGCCAAGTTCTTATTGAAAGCTAGTGAGCTTTATAGTAATCCTTCATCCTAGCTTGTATTATAGCCTTGGGAGATTTCAAACACAAAACTTAAATATAATTTGAGAGATTTGGGCGAAATCCCATTGAAACTATTGTAAAGGCGAAATCCCAAAGAACTAGCTTGTAAAATATTTAGGTCCAATCTCAAATTACTAGTGGAACCATAAATCGATTAGATTTAGGAGAAGTGGATGTATGAGAAGAAATTGAACTCTAAACCACAATAAAACTTGGCTAAGAATTAAATTTGTCAATTATTAAATATATATTACATATAGGGTGTTAGTTTATATTAGAAATTTTTATAATCCTATTCACCCTCTCTAGGATTGCCATACTTGGGTCAACAAACTTAAAATACATTGATGTGCAAAACGTTGCCCTAGTCTCAATTGTAATTCCCACTACCCAATGAGAGGTTAATTTCTTTTTTTTCTTGTCTTTTTATTGCAATTTACAATTATCTCTTCTTTTAACAAGAAAAGAAAGACTTAAAATTACATTAAAAAGAAAACGCGATTGTGAACACTTAATTTTGCACCTATTGATCCAGCAGCACCTTGACACTTGCTAAGTTTAACAATTTATGCAAAGCCGTTACAGTGGTCTCACTAGCCAATTAGCAGGCGGGAGTCAAGGCAGCAACCCCTGAAAGAAAAATTTAGCCTCCAAATGCTTACTATCCGCTTTGGCAAAAAAAAAAAAAAATGCTTGCTATCCGAACACCCAATTTTCCAACACAAACCAATAACCAATCTCTAAAAAAATAAAAAGTTAGCCTGCTGATTTTGCATGTTGCCCTTCCCACCATTTTGTCTTTTTTGGCCCTTCCAACCTTTTTTTTTTAGCTTTTTTAGCCTTATTCTTTTGATCTTTTTACTTTTCCACTTCCCAAATTACCCTTACCCCATTTTCCTAAAAATATCCCCTCCATTTCTTCATTTCACTCACCTCTTAAGCACTTGTAGATTGGTTATCCATTTGCTCATTTTTCTTCTCTCTTCAACCACTCTCTAATTAATTAATTAATTAATTCACCCTAATCAAGTTAATTAAATTTTTTAATTAATTAAAAATCTTTTTTTAAATTAAAAATAATTACTCAATTAATTAATTAATCTTTTTAATTAATTAATTCATCCATCCATTTCATCATATTAATTAGTTAATTAATCATTTTAATTAATTAATCTCTCAATCAATCCAATCACTCAGTCCCGATAAAATAGAATTTCGATTCGGTAAAACTATCCACTGGCCAAAAGCTAAGGTGTCAACCTTTTCCTCTCACCCACAAACCCAAATCAAATTAGTCAACCTAATCAACTCCTAAACCCCTCCACTTAATCGTGGAATAAACTATGCAGATTTTGATCTCCATTCAATGAGATACATAGACACGTTTAGAATCTAAATCCAAATCTCAATCAATTTCTTTTCCCATTTTATTTCCAATATAATTCGTGTATTCAATTGAATTAATTGTTTTTGAATTAAGAAGTGATCATGTAATCCCCCTAAAATCCATAAGAACTAAATAAAACACTCTCCTTAATTTGTGTATGTTTTGCTTAATTGCTCTTTAATTTTCCCATGCATTCATATTACACTTATGATTATCATTTAATACTTGTTATTTATGAAATTAATTTTCAAAGTCAAATTAAACTTAAGAGCCAAATTTAGATTATTTAACTAAAAACCTAGTCTCTGAGCTCAATTTGATTTGAAAACTAGTGATTTTTATTCTTGGGTAAATTAATGGCAAAATTAATGAATTGGAGTCACAAGTTGGATTTCTCCTAATTTTCCCATTTAAAATAAATTAAAGTGGCGACTTTTGAATCATTTTCAAAATCAAAAATTAATTTTCCAAATGATAGCCGTTCCAATCATGAACTTTCAAACTCGTTTCATGACTTTCTTAAAAATCGCTCATCTTTCCTTAAAGTAATTTCCCCCAAATAAGAAAAGCACGTTCAATCGAAATCTCACAACGATAAGTGATAATATTTTAGTTAGAGTTTAATAAGGTAAAAGCTAAGAATTTCTTTCAAAACAATATTGATATGGGATTATAAGAATATCATGCCAAGAAGTGAGATTCCCTAAAAGAAGCTACCTTAAACTATGTGTAAATTGGTTCAAAGCAAATTAATTTGCTCTTCGGCTTAGGCTTACTAGGAAACAAGTACAAATTGAATCTAAACAGTAAACAAGCTAAAAAATTAAAAATATATGTTGAAAATTCTAATATTATTTTTAGAGTTACTAATAAAAAAAATTCACCAACTTTGACACCTTTTTACAATTACAATGCAATTTTTAAATTCTAGTAATGTCATAAAGAACTTTAAAAATTTTACATACAATATTTACAATGAACAATATTCTGATTAAAAGGCATAATGTGGATTAAATATCTACAATAACAAACAAGCCTATGAAGCACTTGAGCTCAAAGAAATAGATAGTGGAATATATATGTTGACATGCCATAAAAATATAAAGTTTGGATGTACCTTAGAGGAGTGGCCATGGCCATGAACCCCAACAACTTCCATGGCTTCGCCCTCCAAAAAATTAGCTCTTTCGGACTTCTTCACTAGTCTTCTCCTAACGATAGCCGTCCAATTATAAACTCTCAAACTCATTTCATGACTTTCTTAAAAATTGCTTGTCATTCCTTAAAATAATTTTTCCCAAACAAGAAAAGTACGTTCAACCGAAATCTCACAACGATAAGTAATAATATTTTAGTTAGAGTTTAATAAGGTAAAAGTTAAGAATTTCTCTCAAAACAATATTGATATGGGATTACAAGAATATCATGCCAAGAAGTGAGATTCCCTAAAAGAAGCTACCTTAAACTATGTGTAAATTGGTTCAAAGCAAATTAATTTGCCCCTCGGCTCAAGCTTACTAGGAAACAAGTACAAATTGAATCTAAATAGTAAACAAGCTAAAAAATTAAAAATATATGTTGAAAATTCTAATATTATTTTTAGAGTTACTAACAAAAAAAAATTACCTACTTTTACATCTTTTTACAATTACAATGCATTTTTAAATTCTAGTAATGTCATGAAGAATTTTAAAAATTTTACATATAATATTTACAATGAACAATATTCCAATTAAAATCATGATTAAAAGGCATAATGTGGATTAAATATCTACAATAACAAACAAGCCTATGAAGCACATCAGCTCAAGTAAATAGATGGTGGAATATATATGTTGACATGCCATAAAAATATAAAGTTTGGATGTACCTTAGAGGAGTGGCCATGGCCATGAACCCCAACAACTTCCATGGCTTCGACCTCAAAAAAGTCAGCTCTTTTGGACTTCTTCACTAGTCTTCTCCTAATTGATCCATAACCTCTGTCTACTATTACTCTCATTCTCATCAAGCAAAGACCATGGTGATGACTCTTGAATCTACTTTGTTCCCATCCAGCCACCTAGACTTAGCTCCTCCACCTCGTAGACTACTATTAGTACTATCAAACGATCTTACACTGCTCTCCTCAATCCAATCTCCTTCCATCTTTTCCGAAAAAACCCACTGCAAAATCTGAGTTTTCGAGCCCAAAGACACCAACTTTATGTCGTAGATCTTCAAAAAGTGATGGGATAAGTACTTAGTAGAACAAAATTTCTTTTTTTTTTTTTTTAATAATGAAATAGATTTTGTACCTCCAAGCTACTTCGTGATTATAACATATGTGTCGCTAATATAATAACCTCTTCAATTATGGTCGATAAATTCTTACAAATTAAATGGAGAATTCATCACGACAGCTTCTCTATTCACTAATAGATGAATTATTTTTAATTTCTAAAATTTAGCGATGAAATGATGAAAATAAAGAGGGACAGACAAGATGGAAGGGACGAAGATGGAGAGAGAGTAACTTGATTTGTGTGAATTTGAAGAAAAAAAGGTTAGGCTTTCTTATTTCAGCGTCGTTTTAGGTTTTTTTTTTTTTTTATTTCTTTATCAACAGAAATGACATAACATTTACAATTTTAAGGTTTAAGGTTTTTATACGTCAGCTAATCGTGATGGAGATAGGGACAGACAAGAAGGGACGAAGATGGACAGAGATAGTAACTTGATTTGTGTGAATTTGAAGAAAAAAAGGTTAAGGTTTCTTATTTCGGCATCATTTTAGTTTTTTTTTTTTTTTTTTTTTTATTTCTTTATCAATAGAAATGACATACATTTACTATTTTAAAGTTTTTACAAGTCAGCTAATCGTTATTCGGTGCAAACATTTCAACATTTTTGAAGTTTTTTATATGATATTATCCAAATTTAAAAATTATATTCCAATTGCAAAAAGACGTAAAGTTAGTAATTTTTTTTTTTTGTCAATAACTCTTATTTTTAATATTAAAACTTTTTGTGAAGGAAACTTCAATTGTTAAAATATTGAAAATTATTATTATACATGTTATTGTTCAGTAAGTAATTTCAAATAAATATATTTATACATAGCATGTAAATAAAAATACATAATAATAATAATAATAATAATAATAAACTACTTAATTCGTTGATCCATCGAGGAAATGATATGCTACAGTGCTACTGGCTTAGTTCCTCTTTGCCCATCAATCATCAACTGAATAATTGAAGATACATTTCTTACAGTTGAGGATGATTTTGCAAGAGATTACAACTTCCGTACAATGACACGTCACTCTACAGCTTTCGTACAATGACACGTCGCTCTTGCTTGTACTCGATCTCATCCCTTTGATGCATAATTATAAGAGCTCTTCTTACCTGTCAGATGTAAATGATGATATCAATAAAAAGAACTCAAATGAAGAGTTGGGGAATGGTTGCTGGCTTTGATCTAGTATGCCTAAACAAGGGTCTGGACTCAAAATAAATATAATTTATGCAGTTGGTTATATTTCTTGTGTAAGGCCATCCTGATATTTATTCGTCAACTAGTTGCTGTTCTGTCTCAATGCATGATTCAAGTTGTCATGTGTCAGTTGTAGCAACAGAGGTACAAGAAATTTCTGAATCAGTGGTCAGGATATTCTATACGAGTCAGTTTCTGAATCTGACATCTCAAAAATGATGTAATAGATATGGCACTTTAACTAAATACTTACAATTGATTCATTCATCCCCATTCTCGCAAGTTCATCAATCAGCCTCCTTTCTGAAATACGCATGCCAATTCCTATTCTTCGCTTTATCTGAGTTTCCGCTTGCTGTTGGACAGGAAGAAAAAAGGGATCAAATTTGCATCATGCAAAAGCATGGGAAAAGCAGAACAAAATGCTCAATATCCATAATAGAGTCTCTGGAAAACCTTTATTTCTGGAGTAAGGGTCACTTGCTGATTTATGCCAGACTGTGCTGCTTCAATAGTTGAAACTTTAAAAAGATTTACTGCTTCAACCACATCCGGCTCAGTAGCAACATGGGACCTAAAATCAAAAGCTCATATGAGCGACAAATCAGTTGTACGAAGGCACCAAATATCAGAAATTAAAAAATTATGACGAGATTGCATGTGCATATCTATGTTTATATAAAAACTATGAAAGCATAAAATTCATACATGTATTACAAATGCATCCACAAAGGAATTTAAATATGCTAATATAGGTGAAGGATAGAGTTGTTGCCAGGGAGGCATCATGGTACATGAGATTGCTGTCCTCCCTTTTTTTTACTTGGTGTGGTAGGACATGAAACTAGGGCCTATTAACTGTCAAGCTGAAGCCAAAAGAAAAATATGGTTTCGACACAAATATCATTTAGGTGAGCAGGTCTAAATATGAGTGGCATATTTGGGGATCGAGACTTTTACATCATAGTTCTTAAATTTAAATCTTAACAACATCAGGGAATGATTTTAAAAACAGAAGCAAAAAATGAAGAACGTCAGAACATCCCAGGCAATGAATTGCCACTAAATCTTTATGGGATGCTACTATTCTTGCAATATTCAAAACCAAAATAATAACAGACTCTATTAATCATATCATGAAGCAATTCAAGTTTCATAGAATGCCTTATGGTCCTCCTTGAAATTCAAAACTCAGTTCTATTTCTAGATGAAATAATCATTACATAGATTTGAGAAAAGTTTACAAAAAGAAAACCATACAGAAGAAATTGCAAAAGAAATCAAAAGTAAAATGCCAAAATAGGCCTTAAGGAATTACTCTAGGCAAGTCAAATGCATTCTGCCTTATTTACATTGATAAACAATTAATTTACTCGTATTCTAATCCCCATGTATCTTGACCATATCATGTTTAAATATGATACTTACAGTTTCATCTTAGCAAGAGCCTCACTCAATCTTATGATAGCTTCGAGCTGCCTCACAGTAATAGGTACTGGAGCAGTCTCCCCAGTTTCATTTGCCTGCTTCCTCATGTCCTAAACAAGTCAACGTCGTTGATTCATAGATTATCAATAAACAACAGTACTGGCAAATGAACATATCATTTTAATAATATGATCTACAAGAAATTTCCAAAAGAATTCATAAAAACTTTATTCAAGTACCCATTGCTGAAGTCAAACTTGGTAGATAGATTTACTCAACAAAAAAACCCTTCGAAGGGGCAAAATGGGATTGCAGTAACTAGAGTGAATTATTGAATCTTGCAGAATGTTGGTCAAGTGCAATTATTCAAGCTAAATATATCACTGCACTCCATTTAACTAATATGACTTATTACTGCTGTTGTTGCAAATGCAAGGCAAGTAACACAATGTCAATGAACTTCATTTAATAAGGCAGCAATTGGGAAAATGGTAGCCCTAAATTCTCCACAACATTTAAGGTAAACAAATCATAGATGATCCACATGTAGAAAATTTTCACTTCAGTGAGTTTTATCCCACTGCCCCTCATTGTTCATCAAAAAATCCTCACTAAATGACTCCAGAATTTGATGGAATTCAGCAGGTTTTGTGAGTCTAACACCAAATAGATAAAGTATGAGTCCAACATGATGAATTAATTTGGGACAGAATAGTGGTCTATGCTATGTTACATTATTAAGTGGTAAGAATACCTGTCTGAATCGGACATACTCATTTTGCAGTCTATTGGATGCAGTCTCCGACAGACAGGGATGGCATTCGTTTCGACAATATTGTATATATCTGCAACAGTCACAATCCATAGCATTTATTATTTCATCAGTATCTGATAAAAACGTGTGTAAGACTGAGTTGCTTCAAAACACATACCTCTTCAGCCAATTCTCTTCTTTAGAAGCTCTATTATCAACTGAAGCTGTGTCAGCAGATGCATGAACCTTTATTATATGGCTAGCTATGATCTGCATCAGGAAAATTTTGATTCAAGCATCTGAGTGGGCCTATGGGCATTGGAAATAACATTAATGCATGTAATGCATATGTTGTTCCGATGCATATGGAATTAGAATGAACTTTTCCACAGTGCAAAAACATTGCTTAGTTCCATTAAATGAAGCAGTATTGATAAAAAGCTATTGCTTTTCTCTAAAAATTCCACTTGACAATCCAATAAATTGCTTTATGCAGACAGCAAGAAATAATGGAATCATTGCATTTCCTTCAGGGCCAAGTTGTTTATCATTCTAGGTATGCAAGTAAGTTGCAAATTACCTTATCCCGACTGTAATCTCTTTTATCTTTCACAATGAAGATCAAGTCAAATCTAGAAAGAATTGTAGTCTGCAAATCAATATTTTCCTGTGCAGTCTGAAAGATGGACAAATTTTTTTTAGTTTCCTGCTAAGAATCATAATTATGGATTACACAGCATGATAAAAAACAAATAGAAAGCATAATTCCTGACCTTAAGATCATCATAGCGACCTGATGGAGGATTGGCAGCTGCAAGCACAGATGTTCTAGAATTGAGAACAGTTGTTATTCCAGCTTTTGCAATGGATATTGTTTGCTGCTCCATAGCTTCATGAATAGCAACCCTGAGCCACATAATTGAAAACTTATAAATTGAAAAATATGAAGCATGGAAAAGAGGCCTTTTCTAGTCTAGTTTAAATTACCTATCCTCTGGCCTCATTTTGTCAAACTCATCTATACAGACAACACCTCCATCTGCCAAAACCATAGCTCCTCCTTCAAGATAAAATTCACGCTACATGCCACAGATTTATGATTTGAAGTCAGAAAACTTGCATTCTATTGGGGACCAAAAAAAAAAAACATTATCACCAAATTTCCACCAAAAATCAATAGATGAAAAAATAGCACTTTACACATGCCACAAAAGATCAAGAAATTACCGAGCTGCTATCTCGTATCACAGAAGCTGTAAGACCGGCAGCAGATGAACCTTTTCCAGAAGTGTAAACAGCTATAGGAGCTGTCTTCTCAACAAACTTAAGAAACTTCACAAGCAAAGCCATTGACAAATAAGCATCCACTCCATTTTTAGAATCAGAGAAAAAAAAAAAAAGAAAAAAAAAAGGGCATGAACTACCATACATTAATAATCACCTAGCATAGACAATGCAAAATATTTGTTAAGTGTAGAAAAATCCTTCATACAGAAAGATACATGCATGAGAAAAGAAAGCAAACATTAGCATTTAACTTCTCAAGAAGCAAACATTGGCATTTAACTTCTCAAGAGCCTTCCACAAATAAAATAACCATGAAAGGTGGAGCTAACCTGTGACTTAGCAGTTGATGGATCCCCCAAAAGCAGTACATTTATATCACCTCTTAGCTTTACTCCATCAGGCAAATTCTGTGTTTAGGAAGAAATTAGTTGTGACATTAATAGATTCCATAATTAAAAAATGATCAAATTTCAAGATATACCTTTCTTGATCCTCCAAACAAAAGACAAGCCACTGCCTTCTTCACATTTTCTTCTCCAAATATAGATGGTGCAATTTTGGAGCATATAGCTTCATAAGCATCTGCTCGCGAAGCAAACCTTTTGAATTCTTCTATCTGCACGCAGCACCTTTCCATAAGTAAATTATTAAAGAAAAACAAACGCACAAGATTTGCTAGATTATTCAATTTCTTGTTTCATCCTTCCATAAGGGAGCCACCAAAGATAAACAACTCTAAATATCATAACCCTCCAAACAAATTGCAAATTTCTATAAATCCCCTTTGTGAAGGGTGCATGTAGCAGTAGTAAATAATGATTAAATTATTGATCAACTCATCAACTATTGCAATTTATCATACAAATTGACAAACTAGGTTCTATAATGAATCAAACAGATAAAGTTACCAGTTTTCCTCATGTTTCCATAAATTTACCTCTTCTTGTGTGAAAGCTGCATGACCTTGAGAGTTTGCCTCATTTACTTCCTCTATGCCTACAACTCTGATGTAAGGCTGTCTAACAGCTACTGCTCCTCTATGGCTGCATAGAAGCAAACCCTTAAAGGTAAATCCCAATAATCACGGAAAAATATTAAAGAATGTTGAGATTTAAACGATAAACCAAGGGTGGAATGACTCCTACGAGG